>LWMK02000022.1:8088-103409 GCA_001693075.2 Taenia saginata
AGGTAGTAGTTAATTGCGTATGCTTAAGCATTTAAGGCTACGCTGGACAGATTCCTCGGTAGATGTATGCAAAAGCATAAAATGAGCATTTGCTTTTTGATGATGTGTCAACAAATGTGCTCTGATGGGAATCCAATGTGGAGTGAAAGGTGGCTTCAGGCAGGGCTTTAAAGCCCCAAACACATGCTGTAGGATGTCGACGCCTACAAGCAACCGTAGCCATAGGTAAAATAAAGGTACAAAATGGAAAAAAGATAAGTGAGCTTCATTTACAGAAGGTTCGCATAAAATTGCTTTGCTGTATGCCCACAATGTTTATCCATTCGCATCCATTGATATGCATCCAATTTTACAACCAATTTTATAATACTATGTGCAGCTGTCGGTGAATTTGTGAGTGCAAACTAGACAGCTGCACTCCACAAAGTTTCTGTGTGTTTTCACACATCTCCACATGATATCCCAGCATCCTTCTCCACCATCAATGTCACCGCATGCTTTCTTACCACTACCTCATGCAGTACAGTAACATACACGTGCTATGCTGACTGTGCGAATTGGCACAAGTGGGTGGAGAGTAGTAGAGGCGAATGGAGAGGAGCAGAGGAGGGTGAGGTGACGTGAGGAGGAGTAAGATGCGATAAGGTGAGCCAGCGATCCCCATCGTTCCACTTGCGTCACCCTCGTGTGTACCAACCTAGACCGACGTAGCATAACCGTGATGGGGCTCCAAATCCACGAGCATGTACGCGGTATCATCGCTGGCGTTCACTGTCCCTTCACTAGTCACCATTCAACACTCAACTTTCCCTACCAAATGCGCATTCCCTCACTCCTCTCCTCTTCTATTCTCTCCCGCCTACTCCTTACAACTCACCAAGATTTTCAGTTTATTTAAGCATTTGTCTGATGATGGAGCAAGCCTGTATAAGCTAAGATGGGGAAAGCATCGCTTTCTACACTTAAAAATCTGCACTTCTTGACGTCCACGCTACCCAGGGTGGGATAAGACTACTCCAGCATGCATTATCCCTTTACGCCTCATACTTTAACTCTCACCTTTCCCAACCATCCATCCATCCATCCACCATGAATCATTTTTATTTCTCATGCCAATGGCATGAGTACAATCATTTAGCAGTGGCGAGGAGAGGTCTGTCAAAAGATCCGCATGGCTTTGGTTAGCAGTAAGAAATCAGTGTGATCCTTTGCCCGCAGAATAATGTCACTGTTTGTTGATCTAGGATTTGAAGTGGTGCACTGATGGTCTGCGTAGAATAATTCTAGAGAGTAGTTATCCCACTGTAGGACCTCGCACTCAGTTGGCGTACATCAAGCAGAGACATTGTGAATGTCCCCATTGTGATAGGAATCTCTCACTGCTAGCTAAGCTACAGTTAGGCACAATTGGTCTCATTGATAGCATATTCCACCCTCCATTTTGGCACCCTCCGCTCCCAGGTGACGGAACAGGCAATCCAGTCGCTTCGTGTGCGATACATTGTTACTGCCACGGTGTTTGATAATGTGGAGTTGCATGCTTTCCATCAACGCCATTGGACACTATTGCTTGCACCAGCAGCCTCGGTAAGCATGGTTTAAATAGGCATTAAGGCAAATGCACAAATGAGACGCACAATTGTGTCCTCCACCCCTGTCCACACACAATGGATTTTGGCAGGTCAAAAGGGACTCTTGATTTGACGCCCTTTTCAATTGACGCGTATTTTAGCAGCGATGGGAGCACAGCTGCCCTAGGTCGCAGTGTGAGAATAAAATGTCGCCTCGCCCCAAGACATGGGCGCATGGCTTTGTGGAACCCCTAATCTAACTAACAACGCATTGTATCGCATCTTGCACTGGTGCGACATCCATCAAATAATGCAATACAACCCCGTCCAAATCGGCAGTTGTGAACGCGGATCTTTTTGAGTATTGTTCAGCAAAATATTTGTCGTCTTTGCGCGATAGGAGCTAGTTGACTTGGTAGGATGGTTCAAATGCCCGTGAATCAGTCGAAATTGGTTCCAGAAATCAGCAAATCTAATTCAGTTCCAGAGGGCCAAAGCCTTTTGGGAGCACGAAAGTTGTTTTGAGTAGATGCGTGTAATAAAGCGAGGGTAAGCTGTGTGTCGTGGAGTGATTTATTTATACCAAGGCGCTCAACCGTGATGCTTCATTTGGCGGCGACATCTAAGGCAACGAAATAGGAAAGGAAAGGAAAACAAATCATTCACCCGTTGTTGTCCTATGGCTAGCAATTGCTTAATCTCTGCCGCACATTAATTGACAGCATGGTAATGCCTTGGTAGGGCTTCTGTGGATAGTGGAACGGCCTTTGCATCAGCATTAACACAACTACTGGCACAAGTAAACAAATTGCTAGACTTTATGCTAACAGTGCTAGCACGTAATCTGGAGCGTGTTCCACAGAGGAATCTTTCCTTCGATCACTTGATTGTGATTGGAGCATCTACCTGCAAGTCCGCACCATTAAGTTGGTCCAGGCTGGGTGTTTCAGGGAGCAGCCTCTGTCAACTATCCTTAGGAGGCCAAGATGCGGAAACATTCCTACACTTATACTCAGTGCCAAAGTCCAGTCAACACAAATCGGACATGTCATGCAAGTGGGGCGAATGGGCTAAGCGGTTAGAGCTGCACACCTCTTGTCCAGGCCGGAGGTTTGAGGGAGCAGCCTCTGTCACCTATCCTTAGGAGGCCAAGATGCTGCTGAAACACGTGACAGAATAGACCGTTGGATGGTCATGCTGATGTAGGGTCTTCACCACTTGTGCAGCATCACACTGATTAACTGAGCTTGGCAATGCCCCAAGTTGTGGTAAATGCCTCCTTCGCGTCAACTGCTTTCCATTATTTTAAATGCAACTAAGGATTTCACGCAATCATTCAGGGTCTCAAATGACTCAAACTTGTTTCCTTTCGTCACCCGTTTTCATTTACATCCTTTTTACGATCACTATGTTCAAGTAATTCAAGCAAATCATTTCCTGTTTCGTTTCATTCTTTGACGTTTCGTTGATGTCCTTTATTTTTTAGTCTACCTTATTTTATTGAATGTATTCCTGCATTCCATTTTTTAGGAATAACATCAGCGCTTAGTTGATTTTTGATATACTACGCCAAATGAATCGCTTCTCCTGCGTGCAATCCATGGACTGTGCAATCAGCTCATGAACATTTTTCTTCATATTTTAGTCTTTTAGAATTGTAAATGTCATCTTCATAAATCTTGTTTCCACGTTTGTGTTTGCACTTCCTGTGTATTTTACCTGCTTCACTAAGTATACTCGTCATAATTGTTCAGGTTTGGTGTTTTTTAGTTGAAGCTGACAATCTATGCAATGTAGGCACTGCGACATACACTGCTAGTGATAATCAGTAGTACAGATTGTGTTGACACAAGCAAGCATAAAAATTGGTGTGGTTATGATCAGGTTTGCTGCCAGAGCATCCAGACATTGCAACTATTTCTGCAATACAAACTATCTCACGCATGCATGCATGCATTGCGACACTACCGTGGGCTATTTGTGTAGCGCATTGTTTGGGGAATTCCTTCACCTCGTTGCTTCCCACTCGAATGCTCCCTGTCCTATACTGAAAGTGGTGGACTTACAACCCTAAGCTAATAGCCATTCCTTCTTCATGCTATGGGGTTGTGAGAAAGTCGCTGGGTTCCACAGTAGCCTCAGACTTACAGATGATTGACTTGGGATCTTGATAGCGATTTCGATTCCACCTCAGATGTTTGCTACACTGCAAGGGTAGACAGCAAAGAAATTTTACCAAAATTTTACCTCTTCATCGCTTACTAATTGCTCTGCCTCATTCCAGTTCAGAGGCTGGGCGGCACCTTCCTATTTCCATTCGGCTGGCCCAGAACCACCACCTCTCATCCTGACATCCCACAAATTTTATGCCATTTGATTGATCACTCTCGTCCCCATTTAAGTGGAACACGCTGTGGAGACATCGAATTCACTGCCATCGAGAGCTGAGAGAAGTCGACTGATCAACACATGATGACTGAAGTCTTATGCATCGCAAACAAGTAACTCATTGCCACAGTGTCTTGCCTCAATAGCACAACTACTGCATCTGATTGTGGTTTAGACGGNAAACTCGAAGCAGTAATTATGCGGCGACAAGCGGGAGGGCAGTGACAAGAACGAGGAGTGCACACNTGTCGTGCGCATTGTTTGGGGAATTCCTTCATCTCGTTGCTTCTCACTCGAATGCTCTCTGTCCTATGCTGAAAGTGGTGGACTTACAACCCTGAGCTAATAGCCATTGCTTCTTCATGCTGTGGGATTGCGAGAAAGTCGCTGGGTTCCACAGTAGCCTCAGACTTATGTTTGCTACACTGTAATGGTAGACAGCAAAGAAATTTTACCAAAATTTTACCTCTTCATAGCTTACTAATTACTCTGCCTCATTCCAGTTCAGAGGCTGGGCGGCACCTTCCTAATTCCATTCGGCTGGCCCAGAACCACCACCTCCCATCCTGACATCCTACAAATATTATGCCATTTGACTGATCACTCTCGTCCCAATTTAGGTGGAACACGCTGTGAGTTCTAGTTGCAGTGGTTGAAGCTGACGTGTGTCATATTAACAGTTGTTTCTAGCAAGTGCATAAATCTGGAGGGAGTTGTCCATCGAGGTGCTAGCGACGTCAAGTATCCACTAAGTCTTTAGGTGAAGAGGAGTTGCAGAGTTCATTCTACAACTCTGTGCACACATTTCATTTCATTTATCTTAGCATTTGCTTCTGGCAAGTCCATTTATCTGGAGGCAGTTGATAGGGAAAGCGAGATCGTCAAGGCATGTCTCCTATTGCCAGCAAAGTTGGCCTAGTAGCAGGAAGGGGATGGCTAGCAAAGAGACTTGCTTATTTGCTGTGCGGCTGCCAAATCGTCTCCTTGTGGAAGCAGTGCAAGTCTGGTCAATTGAGTGGCAGTGTTTGACCGCTAATTCGAAAGTGAGTTCAAGTCGCCGTCAGAATTGGTTGCATGCATCCCCACCATGGGACTCGTTACATCGGGATGTCAAAACAGCCACAGGTTGTCCATCGAGGTGCTAACGACATCCAGTATCCACTAAATCTTCAGTTAAAGAGAGTTTGCGGAGTTCATTCCGCAATGCTGTGCACACATTTCATTTACCCACTCCACCATTGCAGTTGCAGTATTGCAGCACTACATACCATTTCCAACTCCAATCTAGCTCCCACACTTACGCAGCTTGTCGATCAGTGTGGAAGAGCAATGTTAGTAAATGTCATCACCTTGCATCCGGACGTGGACCAGACACTGCTGTCCGCCTCCATGTGGTTGCACGACGACACGAAGGCTCGCAGGTGTGCAGTGACGTTGATCTGGCTTTCGTGAGGATAGGGACGAGGGGGTGGATTGTCTTGCGAGTATCTGTCCACTTCCTCCTCATTCAGCTGACGATAGCCCACGAAGAAGGAGTTGGTGTCCCTCCACGTCATTTTCACATGTCTGGCAAGTTGCAGTGCTGACAGCTTGGCTCTGTGGAAGTCCACGTTGCTCACGAAGAATGTGTAGTTGCGCTCCACCTCTTCAGGCGACACGCCTTGCTCTTCTGAGGAAGTAGAACGACGTGATCCTAAGTCTCTTCCACTTCACTTCCTTTTTGCCATGGCGAGAGTGGCAGTCAATTTGGTGCAATCAACTGTCAAAGTGGGGATGCAAATAGGCAGTGTCCGTGTTTCTGATTTGGAAATCAGATTCCCCCCATCTAGGTGGGAGGTTTCTATGAGGCATATAATGGCATTGGTACTATGACTGTGAAGGCAATTCAGGATCTCGAAATACTGGTGCTTACTAATGAGTGCGAGAGAGGTGGTAGAGCGCGTATTCGCAGGTGACAAATGCATTGTAGTTGATGTGAGTGCTTGCTGGACATGTGGAAGACCAATCAATTGGGGTCTAGTCCAGTCACGTGAAGGCAGTCTAGGTGCAATCCAGTTCCGTTAATGAGGACAGTGGTGTGGGTGGTAACATGGTAGGGCATGTGGTGATGTGTTGACTTACACGAAGATGTGGAGGTTGGAGATACCCATATCCATGGGAGACTACAGGCATTATCGATGCTGCTGTGCTCATCTCATGCAAGACATTCGGGTAACATTAACGATTTAAAGACATCTCTATGCCTCTGAGTGACTTTGCAGGCCACGGTGAGTCTCAGCCTACAACCTCAGGTGGCCATTCCAGTGAGATTTCGATTCTACTTTATAAGACCTCATCCTGAATATCCTATCAGCGCATAAATTGTTGCCATTGAACTACTCCTAAGATTAATCCAACTCCAGGAACGATGGACACAATGCACAACACCTACGGATAAGAGCGTGTCACTATGCCAAAGCTAGTTTGTGATGGGCACAACGATGCGATGCTTAACGACGGTTTCGAGGTGCCGGCAAAGATTTCAGTGCCTGAGTAGTCGTTCTGGTAGTGAAGTAGGACTGGAATTTGTCCATGGGTTCGTGGAGAAACAGCAAGGCAGGCAGACAGAATTGCAATCCCCCTGCCTCCTCCAAAGCTTAGAAGGTCGGTTGTATGCAAGGCTACCTCCAGTGTTCAAGCAGCATCGTGTGCAGTCATAACTGGCATTGAATTGGAGAGGCTACTTAGCATGGAATGATTTTAAATGCGTTTGTGACTTGCACATCAATGAACCCAATGCATAATTCAATGTTGCAAAATGACCTTTAGCATCTGCAATTATTGCGTGAGGCAGCGCCATAGCCACCACTTGCCCATCGACGCTGCGAATGCTGCAGTGGGTAGTGTAGGTAGAAAGAAGCATAAATTTAAGTAAATACTAGCAGTCCATGAAATGGGCAAGAAGGTCACTGAAACGGGGTGGGAGTCATTGAAAAGTGGGCATGGTGACCTACTGCAAATGGAAGTTTGTGGAGGTATAATGCTCCAGAAGTCCTCTCCCCATCCATCCGAATGCGAGTTCAGATTGGGAGGAAAGATGTGTCTGGCAAGACAGAAAAGCTAATTACTTCCTGTTTTCCTTCGGCTTACATTGTCCTGCATCGCGTGGTAAGCGCACTACTGTGTGTGTCCTTGGCGTTCTAGCTATCGCACAGCTAGCACATCCTATCACCTACTCAGTCCATCAGGACACGCATTAACGACCACTTGCAGACTAGTTGACCTCATAGCACAGCGTGGGTTAAGTGATGCGTCGCGGTGAGGCGAGATGTTCACCTTGCAACAACGAGGAACTGGGCACAGGATGGGGAGGCGGCTGTTAGCTGTGCTTGGAATTCCAAACTGAAGGCCACATCGGAATCCTCAATGAGGTAGTTGAACATGACAAGAGGCTCGTAGACTCTGCTGCCATCCACAGCCACCACAGCGTCAGGCAGTCGAACGTCTTGATCTCCTGCAAGTCCTGTTGTGTAGTTGGGATATTTGAAGTCGTGGTTCTACAAAAGCGATGACACTTTCTAATTTAGTCGCTCGCCTCCTAGTTACAGTGGCAAAGGCTGCAAACACACCTAAAAGACCACTTTCTCGTGTTGCAATTCTGTTGTTCCAGCGAACTCTGTTTACTGAGATCATCCCATTTGGATCCACCGTAGCACCTGAACTGCCTATCCTCATATATATCGGTACACTCAGCTCCGTCTTGAGTGCCTATTCAACACCATTTTGCATATCAACAATCGCTGTCACAATGAGGGAAGATGTCTTCTTGCGGTATGAGAGAGTCCAGAAGTCAGTGCAGAGCAGAGCAGAGCAGATCAGAGCAGAGCAGAGCAGAGCAGAGCAGAGCAGAGCAGAGCAGAGAGGTGGGGTAGAGAACAACAGTTGCCCATGCCTATTCAGGCAACACTGGCATTTTTGGCTGCAAACGTTGTCAAGTCAGACATTGCTCCCGAATGTTGACGAGGCTGATGTCGAAAGAATATTGGTGAGCGAGGAGNCTGGCATTTTTGGCTGCAAACGTTGTCAAGTCGGACATTGCTTCCGAGGTGCTGACGAGGCTGATGTCGAAAGAATATTGGTGAGCGAGGAGCGCTGGTACGAGGTCACATCCCCATCCAAATCATCGGTAGAGAGTAGTACTGACGATTCCACTGTCACTTCACTGCCATCGTCGTTGTAATTGGTGTCGCCGTGAGCAGACAGACACACATGCCACTGCAAAGTTGAACAATCAGATTGATCACCACATCACCCACTGACGCTGGTGGCACTCTAGCCTCCTCTTTGCACTGCCGCATTCGCAGTATGTACTCGTTGGAATAAACGGTCATCTGAGTTGAAACGAGAAGCGCATCTCGTTTCGGACTGGTCGTCATCCACCAAGGAGGAGGAAATGCGCCCTCCGAAGGAGCTCAATTCTCACTAGTGTGTACTGTTCGTCCAATCAACAGCGATGGATAACGCCATCCACCTGCAGGCAGAGGAATCGGTAAAGTAAGCAAATGCAAATGCCTCACACACTTCCAAGCAGGTAGCGCACACCTGTCTGCCGAATGTAAGTGCGCTGAGCAGACAGCGTTTGTGCCGTGACTGAGCCAGCCTTGATTGCATGACAGAAGCACACTGTGATTGCACGCCTTGTGGACGGCACTTGTGAAGTGTCTTGATTCACAGCGGCTGTAGTCGGGAGGTAACTTCCAGGCGTAGTGAGGCCACTCACTAGTGTGCAATTCATGACAGCAAAGTCAACAGCGGTGTGCCAGTCGATTCGCCACACTGGCACACCTGGTATAGATATACTTAACTAAGCAGCACTCAGTGCTAGGCGCGATTCGTTTGACGAACACCATTCTCACAACAGAACGGTCTTCATTCGCCTTCGAGGGAGAGGGGTACTCTCTAAGCCTCCTTAGCCCTCTTCTCTCTTCACCAGTGAGGAGTACTCGCCATCTGCTCTCACTCCACCCGTCACCACACCAAACCTGTTGGATGTTCTCGCGGAGAACGACATCTTTCTATCGTTGCAATTCGAGTAGAGAATGCAGCAACGACATCTCCACCGCATGATATCTTGTTTCCAACGGGAAGGAATTGCTTCACAATAGGGATTTAATAAGTTACTGTTAAGTAGGGACACCTTTACAAGGACGCATGATAAACGCATATTGGAGTTCNCAAATAACGGTTAAGTAGGGACACCTTTACAAGGACGCATGATAAACGCATATTGGAGTTCATGCTTCTCTGCTCACGACTAATTGTTGACGGTTAGGCTACTTAGCTGAAACAAAACTACTTCCAGTTCGTTAGTGGGATGCAACTTCGCCACTACTCATTACACTTCACACTCTTCCAATGAATTGCTTTGAAGCGTGACCAGCTGAAATCACCATACTCCTCTTCACAGGACTAAGATAGAACAATGCACAAACAGCAATAGCACAACTAGCCACTATTTCGGTCAAACAACTGTGCTGTGGACGCCTGCGACTCCGTGATGCTGTCCTGTTCTTGGAATTTCCAAAAGTTTCCACCCACTCAAGTGCTAATTACTGAACAACATGCAATCTCGCTCCACCACCCGGCCCATTCCGCTTAACCGATTCACGTCAAAGATGTCCCTCGCGTCCACTATCCCTCAACATAAGGTTATGAGGAATGCGGGGTACAACTCCAAAGCATGATAGGGGCTCTGTCTTCCCACTCACCTGAGTCACTGTTGCGCTGTTCACTTACCGTCCCACGCCTTCACGCCTACCTAGCTCTTCCGCTTACTCCTTCTACGGCCACTACCCTCCCCTCGCATGTATTCATATTTACTAGCCAGCAGTAGCGCAGACGGCTCCTTCGGTTGTGGAAAGGGTGGTGTCGTATTTAACTGTGGCAGAACTGTGGTAGAATTGCAAGGATAGAAACACTACCAGGTGTTCGGCATCGAGGTGAATTGTATATTGCCGCCTACCATCATATCGAAATCGAAGAGGCCGAGCATCTTCGGGAGTCACACAGAAGATGCAGATGCTTGTGTTGAATCGAATGTGAGCTGTGGCGTTACTGTTGCAGGTGTGACCCAGTGGCAGTGCAACGGGAACAAAGTTGCGACAGTTGGATGGACAGGCATTGATGGCACATTTGCCGGCACTGAAGCAGATGCGTAGAAATCGCGGTTCCACCTGTGGCATGTTCTCCAAGTGTCTGGCAAAGGCGGTGCTCCGAATGATGAGGGTGTCATCTTGCCAGCCTGCAACCAGTCAAAGGCATGTTGTTCCATCTGTGCTTGGGCAACCTTGGAGGTGGTTGTAAGTGTGCCTTACCACCATCCAAGTTGTAAAGTGGAACGCTCTTCGTGGATAGGCGTGTTCGCATGACTTGTTCACTTTCTAATGCGTATTTCTTCTGGTTTGATTAACTAACGAAAAGCCATGTAGTCATCAATTTCTTAGTATACACTTCTGTGCTGCCCTACAATCTACGCCGATTTCCTCCAAAATGCTGACAAATCGCCAAAGCATCATAGACAGCAACAACTCACACGAATGCTTAAAGGAGGAGTACGCTCAAACTATGGATATGGATGTGATTATTTGGAGTGTAAAATCTGTTCAATCATGGTATCGGGTGCAAGTGGAAATGCAGACAACTCGAAAGGGAAAGCAAAGAATCACAGACCTTCTACGGCTGACTGCAAGGTCTCCGGCATTAGCTCAGTGGTGATGCTCTCCCCAAGCACCTCGTACATTCGCCACCGATAGGGCTTTGGACAGTCCTCCGAACACCGTCCCTTCAGCACCAAGGTGACATTGGCGCTCACATGAGCTCCATGGATGCCAAAGCCTTCCCACAGCAGATCCGGCTTAACGGCACTTCAATTCACCATTACAAAGCATTCACAACTGGCACTCTATAATAAGGCTAATGGCTCATTGTAAAATCGCCTTGACCTAGTGGAAAGGAGCTGCACCACACGCGATATTAGCATCAACTTAGTCGGAAGAGGATGGAATGAAGTCAGCTTCTATTAGTGATGTCTTGGCGAACACATTACCTGATTCGTATTCCCAACGTCTTCGTGGAAGCCACGACCACCTCGATTTGTCCTGTGCCCACTTGAATGTGAGTCCTTCCAACTGCACTGAATTTGTACACGAGATGCAGCTGAAGACACCTTGTTGGTATGCAGATACTGCCCTCTCTCGATGGAAGTCCCGCAATCCCACATTCCCTTCTCGTGCCCTCACCACCTCCAACAGTGCATGTAATGCTCCACTCGATAAATTGCTGCAGAAAGTGTGAGTGAATCAAAGCATTAGCTTGCCTGCATTTCTCCCTCATTGGTGCGAATAATGGAGTAGACCTCGGGACGCAAACACAGGTCCTGTGATCCTTGTGAAAGGGAGACTCGAGACATGGAAGTATTAAGAAGACGAATTATCAGTGGTGCGGCAATGATCTGCAAGTAGCCATCATCCAAGTGCACTGTTTCACTTCCTCCGTTCGGACACTGGTCTCGGGCACTCAAACTCACGTGATAGAATCCCGACGCTAGTGACCGTGGCTTGATACGAAGTCTTGCCATAGAGCCTGTATCAACCTCAATGACCGGTTGCACATCCGAAGTGTTGTTTGCATCTCTGAGCCACATGTGCCATACATACCTCCTCCTCCTGTTGCTGCTGTTGCTGGTGGCGGTGGTGGTGGTGGCGGTGGTGGAACAGTTGGCACTTGGGACAGAAACATCACAATGAATAGTGTATTGTTGGGAGGAGAGTAACTGCATGGGATGGAGAGGGTGTCGCAGTTTGGGATCGCTGAAGCGAACCCAGGGCTCGCACGACTGCATACGCTCAATGACGGTCAAGTTCATGGTCCTCACTACCATGAGGTGGTGTGAATCCCAAACTGCAATTGTTAGGTTGTACGTGCCAGCTACACGATACAGCAGTGGCACGCATGTCAATGCTGTGCTGCTTTGGTTGCCCAACACAAGCGCACTTCTCGGGCAGCAATGCACACTGAGTGCATGATCCTTCGGAGGCCGCACCACAGATCGACCATCACCCTGGTCGACACAAATGCACGTCCTCTCCGAACTCGATTCATGCGTGACGAAGAGAATGCTCACGATGCCCACTTCCAAGATGCTGTCTTTAAGATAGATGGCTACATCAGGAGGACGTGGTGCAATTTTGAAGGAGTGGTGGGAGAAGCATGCTGTGCCAGCACCAGTCATCACAGATTGAATGAGATAAGTTCCAGCCTAGGAGTAAGGCGAAGAGTTGAAGAGTTGAGTAAGGCAAGAGAAGGCGAATTTGTGGTAGAGATATGATTGCATTTACCTCGTGGAACGAGTAGTAGACGGGATGCATGAGGGACACAGCAATCATGTCGAAGTTAGCTGTCTCCTCGTGTGTGATAACAACGGAGGCTTTGGTCGTCATACTGCCAAACATAGAGACCTCGAACCGGATGGGTTCGTCGCACACAATTTCGCCCTGATTGTCTCCAAACTCAATGGCATCACTTTCTTGCTTGCTGAAGAGTCTGATATCCGTCGAATAGGGCTGGTAGGAGAGGTCATTCTAAAGACAAAGCGGACATTGAGGAAGGAGATCACCACAGAAGTAGCAGTAGTCAGACTTCTCTATTCCTTGTGCACTTCTCTGTCTCCACAAGCAACACATTCACAGTTCGGGATGACATCGGTGAGTATTATACCCTACTGCCATGATTTACTGTCTCCTCCAAGGGGAGTTCGAAAGGCTACGCTTGAGCACACATGCGCTGTAGGAATTGACTGCCAGCGCAACTCACCATTCGCAAATATTCTCCCACGGCTACTTCCCATTCATGTGCATGGAAAGTGATGTTGTGACGAATAATCTGAGTGATTTGGCCCTCCACGCGCACTGTAAGCTCAACCTCGCAGACAGTGGGTGTTGGGACAAACACTGCAAGCATTGGACTGCTTGTTCGTGTTTGTGTTCCATTCAGACACACAAACTTCCAGTAGAATCGGGTCAAGTCTTTTCGCTCTGCAAACACGCGTTCGTGGAGGATGACTTGGCCAAAGCAAAGTGTGTGAGCAAGAGGCTGTCAGACTCACCATACTCTTGTGGATGGAGTTGTATGGTGGTGTTCTCACAACACAAATAATCACGTGTTGAGAGGTGAAATGCTGTGGGTGATTTGTGGACTTCGACGAGGGCTTCAACCAACCGCCTTGGCGCAAGAGTGCCGAAAGTGTCCCCACTTTGAAGAATAAGTGTTATGCGTCTCAATCCAGGCGTTTCATAGAGAACATGAAATTTGAGCAGGTAGTTTCTTCGATAAACAAATGCAAGGAACTAAAAATGAGAGCAGAAATCAAAGAAGAGAGCGACGCTGCAAGGAGGTGCTTGAAACTGTGCCTTTGCCTCACAACTGAAGGACATTAGCATGGATTTCTAGCATTCGCATCACTGATAGTCGAGATGGCAGAAAGCGGTGGCGTTGCATGCCAGTGTGGAGCAAGATGAAACGCCCACCAAATTTCCCCTCAATGGCAATCTCACAAAGCAAATGCACGAGCATCTGTGCCTACAGCCAACTTGAAGCACTGCAAAGTCACGTGTTGGGACGTTTAGGAGCTGGGCAGGAGGAAGGCAATTGGTTGAATCGTGCAACTGGTTAACTGTCAGTGACCACGCTACCTTCACTGATTTACCTTCAACTTGCCGCCTTGCAAGCCATTCCCACGACCACTCCGTCTACCTGTAGGCAGTCTCATCCAAGACTTTTGATAGGCATGTCAACTGTCATCAGAGTGTTGCAGAAATGACTATTTCTGCCTCGAGAGTGGTGAGCACATGCAAAGTTGGTGCGCGGCGGGTGAGGGAACAGTGAGTCGAAGTAGAGTGTGTAGAGAGAGTTCAGTCTATCTGAATATTCGTGCCACATCAAGGCTGTCCAGATGTGTGTACCTCAATTCAGTAAGAAATATTGTGAAAATGCATGCAGTTTGGGCTTCTTAAAAGACGACCTCAAATTCATGGCGATAGCTATCTGTGGTTTGCAAAGATTTATGCACAATCAAAGGCACCTCAATGTTCCATTCAATGGCTTTTGCCTTCTCCACACTTATCACGTTACCGATACGCAGGTCACCAATGGCAGCATGGTTGTTGGAATGTGTGGAGGCATGACAACCAAGTGGTGAATTGCCAGTCAACGAGGTTGCTAGAAAGGCGAGACGAGAACCAGGTAGAACATTCCAGGGTCTCGTGAACTCCACTCGACGTCGTCCAGGAGCTAGACCCTTAGTTAGGTGGGTCTGAAATGGAGAGTGGGTAGTGTTTGCCATGCAACTCCAATTTCAGACCAACATCATAATCTTAGACCGCCTGCAGCAATAACAACACATTCTTTCAAATAAAACTGGCCACCTTGGCAACCATTCCATCATAGGGAGAACGAAGTTATGGTTTTGGAGTGGAGACTACCACTGACATGATGAGAGTGGCATTAGTAATGCTTGCTGAGGGAAAGTGGTGAAGGAGGAGTGGGGTAGAAACGAACCTTGGCTACGATGAGAGATCGCTCGAACATGCCAAGACACTTTGGCCGAGGAAACCAGTGCTGACCATACGGCTTGCAAAATGGATGCAGAAGCTGAAAGGAGGCGAGCAATGTGGAGACAGTGAGGACTGCATTAAGCTCTGTGACCATATAATCCAAAATAACTTCGTGGAGGATCTGTGGCATGGACGTGGGAACGACTAGTCCTCTTGGGAATGTAAGCATAATGTATCAGTGCTGGGTTCTCTTACGGAAGGTGGGCAACAGACGTGGTTGAAGGCATCAGCAGCTTCACCATCGCCTTCTCTGTGAGATTTTAAGCTAACACAGATGGGGAGATTCGCCTCCCAACCTGTAGACTCTGCTAAATAAATGCAGTGAAGAGAGATGTATTTGCTCCCCTATTTGTCATGTCACCACGAAGGTGAAATCAGTAAGATTCGTACATTTTTCTACTTTCATCGTTTAGCTTTGGCATCGTTTGATGGGTCAGTTCGTGTAGTAAACATAATGCTGCGTTGGTGATTAGGAGCATTGGTGGATTTGTCCATGGATTTGGTTAGAATGGCCAGAGGAATGGGAATGGGTGCAAGTGTCGGTGAATATTGCACTTTGACACAAAGTGGACGATCGCACTGCACTAGGCCACATCATTCTAGCTGGCAAGACCGCAGGAATGGTGGAAACTCGGCTCATCCCTCTACACCAATTCGAGTATCAGTTTGTATTCCCTGCAACAATCTTTCTTTGATGGAAACGATGGAGCATAGGAATGTGCATTCAAATCTAATGCGTCCTTCATACAGGCTCGGTTGTGTTAACACAAACTCCTCCTCCACAGAGACCATTTCTCATTAACTCACGTAGATGCGCAAGTCAGCGCGGAAACGTATGTTGAGGTATAATTGTGAGATGCGGCCTTCAGTTCGGAACGTGGTGTTGGAGAGAATCACCTCGTTCACGGGACACCCTCCAGACAAGGCCGCAGTGAGAGAGCGTTTGCCAATGCAACCGGTGAGCTCCACTGAAATGCAAAGACACATAAATGGATCTCGTGAAGGGATGCCTCGGTTTACTCGGTGACACATCATTTACACTCCTTCAGCACTTTAATGCAGTGCAATGTGTTTGCACTACAGTATGGTCAGATGTGATTTCATTAATCCGGCTTCCATTTTTGAAGGCATTGCTCCTTTTCCTGTCTAACTGGGTTCCCTTTGTGGCCACCTAATCTTCTTCAAGTCTGTAATGGGACACATGTGGAAGCAGCACGCATGGTACAAGTGTTCTCTGGGTGGTTTTGAGAACAGCAACGCACATATCACCTCAATTACTGGGGTTAACTGAAGACGCATTCTTTGGATTTGCTCAGCACCGTCTCGTGGTGTAGGTACTTCCAGTCGACACGTGGCTTGAGAGCAGATCACTTTTAGTTTTGCACTACTTACCACCAGTCTCATCGCTACTAGTTTGTTCGCCTGCGTCACATGTATGTGACGAGAAGAGAGCGCCGCCTTCTGCTATGATTGCACTCAAACCACGCTGACTTGGAATGAGGAAGGTGTTAAAGAAAGGTACGTACATGGCCAGTGGAAGAATTGGTGAGGCAAACCCTCTCGCAGTATTCGACCCTTGCCTCGTGAGCCCAACGGCAACCTCACTTCACAGTAGAAATGTCTACCCATTGCGACTTGCTTCGGACATTGCAGATTAGCTGGAAGGTCTGATGCAACCTGAAAACCAAGTACAAATTGCAGGAAGTGGCATGTCTAATTTCAAAACAGCAGTAGATCGTTGAATGAATTTGCGGAAGTCCTGCATCACTACGGCAGCACTAATGGCAATGCATGTGATCAATGGCAATGCATGTGACCAAAGTTGTGGGAGCGCGAGGACATTGACAGCATTCGATGCCATTTACGCTGTCACAGCTCCCCATTGAATAGCATCCACTACGCAACGACGTTTCTGCAGCTGCATTACCTTCAGAATGATTTGCTCCACCGATTTGGTGAGCATTGAAACGGTTCATTTTAGGGACCGTGGAAAGCCTCTAAAGCACAGCCGTATGTGTGTCTCCCCACTTGAATGCTTTGCTTAAGCATTCGGATTGACTCCTTACAAAGATCATTATTTACGTGAAAACATTTCCACATGCTTTAGCAGATGAGTTGATGTATCTTACTTCGGTGCAAGTGAAACAAATGTTCACCACTTTATTAGCAAGAAGCAACTACCAGTTGTGTTCATAAGCTGAATTGCAAATCAAGTCGGAGGTTCCACCAGGAGTGGTCTTGGGAAGTTATAATGCATAGGTAACTTAGAATATACAAGTAAAATGAAGACAGCACACCAAGGTCACGCGGTCAAACACGTGTGTGGGTCAACACACTGCTTCACATTAAGTGGACTCAACGCAGCCTACCTTGGTGTGGTTGCCACCAACCCAACTCACTGTCCACAACATTGCCACGAAAGTGCCAAACATCGCTTCAGACCTCATTGGCTTGGTGGTCTAGGCAAAGAATAAGAAACTCTTCACTCACTACAATTTAACATTAGGACTCTCCATCTACATTAAGGCTTCGCAAATCCACCTACTTCGTAGAGCTTGTGAGAGGCTGGAGGGTGCTCACTGCACCTTATATAGTCGTGGAGTAGGGAGGAACTCACATGCTTCTTTGTCTTCTTTGTGTGAGGTCCGTCCAGTTGTGTGGGCAATGGTGACATTATAATTGAGAGTTGTCCTGTCTCCTAGCAACAGCAAATGCTCAAAATTAACTCAAGTTGCTTAAGCTACTTCTCCCTACCCTTTTTGTTGTTTTGCACATTAGAATCCTAACTTTGCCCCCCCCCCAACCAAAAAGAAAGAAGTGCGCATTGGAGAGCCGTACGTTTCCTGCCCCAACTCCTTGCACGAGGTGGAACTCCACCTTTTTTAAGGTGTCCTTTCTACGAGTAACTAGGTTGAATAAAAGGCATTGCAGTACAGTGGTGAGGATGGGCGTAGGCTCATTCTCGTTAGCAAATTCTTATGCATTTAATGGTTCCACCTTCTAATGGNGATGGGCGTAGGCTCATTCTCGTCAGCAAATTCTTATGCATTTAATGGTTCCACCTTCTAATGGTACACCCTGCAAACGTGCCACAAATGTCAGCTTTGCCCTCACGTTGGTTCCGCACCATGTCTGAGTACATGCTTGACCACGCCGTCTCTCCTGTGTCTGTGGTCCGCACTTCTGCCAATCGGTATGGCACTGCGGCCGTAGCCATTGCCCTCATCTCCATCGTGCTTTAGTAACAATAACAATAACAACACAATCCCATACCAGATCGGAGGAGACTCGATGTTCTACGGCAACCAAATTGCTACATTTAATTAACTTTGGTCCCTTGAAACGTTTTTAAGCAGCTTAGAGCCAAAGTATACCACCGATTTTATCTATTTTACATTGCTTTTATTTTGTTTCAAATTTCTGATAGAAATGGGATTTATCGGTGCTTCCTTTGAATAAAACCTAAGCATGTGTCGTTCGGAGTGGGGCNCAGCTTAGAGCCAAAGTATACCACCGATTTTATTTATTTTACGTTGCTTTTATTTTGTTTCAAATTTCTGATAGAAATGGGATTTATCGGTGCTTCCTTTAAATAAAACCTAAGCATGTGTCGTTCGGAGTGGGGCAGGAAAACTCCGCTTCAACCTCCCTCTTCCCTTTGTAATATTTCTCCACGTGTTTCCTGGCTTTAGCACTAAACTGTCAAATGGCAATTATGGTGGGCAAAGGGAAACAGAAGTGTGTTTTGGCTAGGCTCCTTACTAGATTCTCTGGACAATGCCTTTTTCTGTGGTACATTTACCGCTACCTCGCGCAATATTTGAAGCGACTGCGGGTAGCGCTGATGATTTCGAAGAAGTTTGCAGTCAACTGCCTGAAGTTTGAACATTACAAAAGCCTACTTTGCCAACTTGAAAATTCGGTACTAACTAGATTCTCTGGACAATGCCTTTTTCTGTGGTGCATTTACCGCTACCCGCGCAATATTTGAAGAGACTACGGGTAGTGCTGATGGTTTCGAAGAATTTTGCAGTCAGTTGCCTGAAGTTTAGCTATTATAAAAGCCCACTTTTCCAACTTGAAGATTTGGAACTATGCGGTTCGAGTGGCAAACTACTGGGATTTTCTGGGAAATGATATTTTGAATTTCACACGCGACGCCCAAACTTCAGCTATGATTAATGAATCAAGTATGATTTTTGTACAAAACTGCACTACGCTACACCACATTGCACTACACAGCTCACTCTCATCTCCCATCCCCACCAAGCGACATCTGGGTGACACTGACGTTTAAGCAATTGTCCCTCAGACAAGTGGGACACTAATAAGGAGACGCCCAAATCACCCATCTTACACAATTCGCACCCCAGACAACCGCAGTACGAGTGCCCCTCCTCCACGCCACCGTCCCACCCTCTTCGTCTAGCACTTCAACAACATCGGCATAAACACGTGGCTGACATCGACAAGCAGCTGCAATGTGCTCCACTTCATTGACCACGTCATGTCATTCCCGTGTCCTCCACTTGTGCACCCAATCTGCGGCCACAACAGTTAGTCAATCGGATGGCATCACATTCGTCAACACAATCCAATACCTTCTGGTCAAAGAGGCAAATAAGAGGAGGTGAGTGGGGTCTTTTCTTTCACTGGTGTTAAAGGTGGACACATCAGTACAAGGGTGACACCAGACAGACCTACTTTGCATTTCCTCAACATTCCACATTCGCCGTATCCGATTTCAAAAAATTCCATTTGCAGTCGGAGTACTGGAATCTCAGACCGGAAATCCATCCCCAATTCGGACATGCCAAAACACGCCTACACCCATGCCAGTGCCATTGTCCAGTCAACACAGAACGGACATGTCATGCAAGTGGAGCAAATGAGCTAGACGGTTAAATTACACAACTTTTGGCCAAGTCACAGGGTTCAGAGAGGAGGCTAAGATGCTGCTGAAACGCATGGTAGGATAGACCATCAGAAGGTCATGATAAGAAATTCACACCACTCCACTGATAGGACTGAAGTGACAAAGTTGAGACTCAGAGAAATGTAGATTCCAAACAGGTCCCGTAATTGAAGGCGTCATTTCATTCGACCGTTTCTCAAATGGTGTGAAGATGAGCCAGTAAGGCATCACAGGTGTGGTGTACACTAGGAGCCCGTCGCCAAAGTCGACCGGGCATGTGTCAACGCAGCGCGACATCACCTGAGTGGAGCGAATTGGCCAAAAGGAATCACAGTTGTGCGCGCTAATTTCGCCCTGTCGAGACCGAATTCAGCTAATCACTAAAGCAACATGAATGAGGAGGAAGAAATCCACCCTGCACGCCTTCGGGTCGAGGCCTCAAATCCTATATCAGGGTAACATGCAATTTTCGCACGCAAAGGCGCAGTCAGAACGTCAAGTGCTTTAATCAAACAGTTTGGCGAGAATAGGCAGCCCACAGCCAGACCAAAAAAAATTAACGATTGATATCATCGCTATCGCCTTCACCCGGACACCGTCAAACAGGAGCATAACGAATATGTCTGCACATTCTCTCGATGCCAAAAATACACTGGTTGCCAAAGCCTAATTCCAATATCACTCTTTAGTAGACGCACCATTACAATTCATCAGCTATTTGCACAAGGATGTCATCTTGCTGCTAACCTCTGCTTTTACAAGCCGTTTCGTCGACAGAAGCTAACAACCCACTACCTCATCTTGTCCGTTTCCCAGGTCACTATTCCACGTCTTCCAGGAAAAGATGCGAATCACCAACTGGTGCATTAAACATTGTACGTTAACGTGACTCACCACTTCCTCCTCCCTTCCCTCTCCCATCCACCCACCTGAATGTACCTTCTTTCCTAGGGTTTACCCTTGTGCTTTCACTTTTTGCATCATCTTGCGTTGTCTGGTGGGCACAACAGCAGGATCCACTAGCCCCAAACCCCTCTTAACAAAAAGTAGCCCTTGCCCGCCTTCCGCTTGCGTTGTGTCGAGTAGATGGGTCTCAGCACAGATTTCTTGGGTCTCCAGCAGGCCAGCACTTCCCAGTGAACAACTCCCTCTGCAGTACACCGCACTCACATACCCACGCACACACACAAAGCATAGTTCTATGAATTTGAAATGGTCCCTCTTGCAGAAGTCCAGGATGGGCAGTCAGTAACCAGGTGTCGAGTAGTGGTTGCATCTTTTGCGAATAGCCAGTAATGCCTTCCATCATCACCCGTCACAAGTCACCCACTTGGTTAGTAATCCAAGATGCATGCAGCGTTTCCGAAAGGCACGAGAAGGAAGGGATGAGCAAAAACAGACAAAGAGGAGGTAAGGAAAGACAGTGACAACCATTACCACCTTAATTCTTGGTATTGCACTGACCTTACAATGCTAGGACACCATACGAGCACTCAGAACGTGGAGATGGACGCTGAGGTAACCCAAAGACACCAATGAATGTGATTACGGAATCGGACGTTAAAAGCGCTAATCAACGCGCAACTCGTGAGGATGGAATAGTTGTGATTGAAGACATTCTTTAGCACCGTTTGCCACTTCATAGCCATTACTTACGATAATGGTGCCTCACACAAACGTCAAGACGAAAGTAGGGACAAGGAGATGGTTTTGACAAATGGAATAAGGACAGATCGTGGCCAGACCAAGAAGAGCACATGTGTCCAACTGGTCCAACTGATCCAACCATTAGCGCAGGTCAATAAACTTCATACAGAACACCGAAACACTCTAGGGACCTTTACTTGGAAGGGAAATAACCGACAAGAGAATGGTGACGGAGTCAAGATGTGGACATTATGTTAACCCAACTCCAGCCACATGCATGCCACTAGAACACCACCCGAGTACTCAGCAAAGATGAAGCAGAACTAATTTGAGAACTCATTCTCATCATTCGACTGGGAAATAAAAGTACCTCGATTCATCGCATAGTAGAAATCGCCTCTTTCATCTGCTCACTTTCACGTCTTCACGACGTCTAAATACACTTTTAGAAAGACAACCCACGTCACTGATGTTACTCGTCCATTTCAAAGGGTGAAAGTACTACTTCTCCACTGTTCTCATCCTAAATATGATGCCAATGTCAAATAGTGCACCCAAATTCCGTAGTATGTAATGATATGATGGAGGGGATCTCGACCTTCGCTGCATAAACGCTCTGTCAATCAATCCGTTATGCGACACCCAACTCCTTCGCGTCGATCAAGAGTGGAAGGCTGCAGAGGCACTCGGTGTGCGCGAATCCGTCAAAATAGAGAATTTCCTTGATGATGGTATATTTATCGATCAGGCGCCTGGGATCACGCGGAGGTTTTCCGTGCAGAATGTTCACAGAAGTGACTGACCGATGTTGACTTAGGGATCACCAACATCGAGACTGTCAGTGCCCAACGTACAGTCCACCGTGAAATGTTTAAGCCACTCAAACGCCACGCTCAAAATCTTTCCTAGACACGAGTAAATGGCAGTGAGCACGAGTTATACGCCTCCATTGGCAGGAAAATTCTTTCGACACTACGCGCTATTTTCATGCACGCAAACACGATCCAGATTGAAGATCTAGACTGAGTTGGGTTGAGGCATGTGCGCTGACTGCTAGAAACAGTACGCACCTACCACTTGCCATTGTGCTAATTGGTGCTACGTACCAACCCCTTCCATGATTCCAAAACCAGGCGACCCGGTGATCGACTTCAAGGCGTCTCACATAACACAGGATTTGCTAAATCTGCTTCACATTCACACATAAACAGAGGAAAAGAGAGGAGGGGGTAGCGAGTGGGTGGTAACAATTACATTAACAGAGAGGGAGAAATGCACTACTCATCCATTCCAACGTTCGACCGGCCATTTAACAACTGTCTCGAGGTAGTCGGGCCAAGAACTCGCGCATATCATACTCTGCAGCATACTCTTCCATCTCCGCGTCGCCCCAGCTCGGCCCCTTTCCCACATTGCCTCCGCCACCATTGTCCGATAGCACTGATACACCTTCTCTTGTCGCTGCTGCCGTCATGTTATCAATCAGCCGACTAGTGTCCATCTCTCCCAGCGCCTGATTGTCAGGCTGAGAGATGAGAGTGCGTGCTAGGTGGCGTTTGAACGCCTGCAGACTCATAATTCGCTCTTCAATGCTGCCTGCAGTGAGAAGACGGAAGACAGAGACCACGCGGCGCTGACCAATGCGGTGGGCCCGATCCATAGCCTGAAGATCGCGACAGGGATTCCAGTCGTGTTCCACGAAGATTACCGTGTCCGCACCCGTCAAATTCAAACCGAGGCCACCGACTGCGGTGGTGAGGAGGAGGGCGTCGATGGAGGGATCGGCATTAAAACGGGAGACAAGAGCCTCGCGTGCACTCAAGGAGACGCTGCCGTCGAGACGGAGGTGCACAAGGCTCTTGAACTCCGTACTGGAAGCAAGGAAAGGCAAAAATTGTAGGGACCTACCGTTTAAAAAACTCTGTGAACCCTCATGGAGCTACATCGGATCTATCAATCAATCCAACTTCACCCATCTATTCCTCTCAACCCTGTCTAACTACCAGTTTCTGGACCCATCCACTTGCTCATCTATCAACTCGTCCATCTAGCTGCCCAAGTTCAAACTGATCCAAACAGCCAGCCATGCGGTGGCATAAAAATAAATTCCTCCTCTGGCCATGAATTCATCCAGCCATGCATTGACAGACATATATTACGAGCCCATTCACACAGCCATCAATTCTGGGTCTATTCGTTCATCTCCCCTACATCCATCCAACCATACGTCCACATTGAAGCTATCCAATCACAGCTAGAGACATGCATCCTTCCTGATCAATCCATCCATCCAGTTTACCATTCATTCGATTTAGGTCTATTTGCTGAGAATTTGAGATGGGTGAGGTAACCAAGTGAGGAAAGTAGATCCTTGGCTTACTTGAGCAGACGCGCAACGAGGTTGAGCATCCTCTTAGTCTGGAAGAAAATCAGGGCGCGGTGCTGCCTCAGCAGATCGCTCTGTTCCTCTACCTCCGCAATCGACATCGCATCCTCTGTCGAATAACTACCTACTCCGTTGCCATCACCTCCGCCGTTGTTGCCGCTGCTTCGTGAGTCACCGAAGCCGCAGTCTATCAGGAGTTGTCTGAAAATTACGTAGAAGGAAGAACGGGAAATAACACTACCCAACAGATCGTGATTTCTTGGAGAATTTAGCATATTTAACATAAAGTGAGGACTAAGTCGGGTGAATGAGAGACGAATAGAGGTGGATGGGTAAGTGATCGGATGGATAAAGCGTGTCTGTCACTGCGAAAACCACACAACGTTTCACAAGAAATTGTCTAGCAATACGAAAGAGGGAAAGAAGAATGTGATTCACTAGAGGTTGATTTGGTAACGGTTCTGTAGATACCTAGACACACTTCTCCCCAGTGAAATTTTAAACGATATGCTTGAATTTCATGGAACTCTCGATCAACAACTGCTGGAGATTGGGCAAAGTTTCGAGATTGCTCTGTTAATCCAAACGCGTCATTTGCACACAGGGGATATCAATAGAAAGACACACCTTAGTGCCATCAACTTCCCTGACAGACGGAAGTCGTCCAGACCATCACTTTTATCAACACAGTTCTCCAACGCCCAGTCATAGAGAGGATGTTCAGGAGAAAGCACCAGACTGGGGTGGTTGCAAACTGCCAGGAGGTACTTTATGGATCGAAAACCTCCACTGGTCTTCTTTACGTCACACGCAGTAGAGGCGGATTGGTCCAGGGTCAGGTTCAGCAATTCCTGTCCTTCCAGTGTTTTCGAGAAGGTCTCGTAGAGTTTTGACTGTTGAAAAAAGAAAAGAATGGACAAATCAACCTCTTGTCACCAGCCCTACAGTAATGGCTAGTTGCTACTTAAAAGACGTTTGAAGGAAATACTGAAACGAGTAGCATAGGAATCTTGAGAAATTGAAGGATTTTGAATCCAACAGACACTTCCAAAGAGAGATAAAATTGCCATTTCAAAATTTCTTCCTGCATAAAAGATTCCTATCAAAGAGACCAAAAGACACCACTGAGTAAGACATCAGTGCCATGGGTCATGAACTGTTAGACATTAGATTAAATAAACGCATCCGATGAAGAAAATGGATTTTACCTTAAATTTATGCAAAAATATAAGCATAAATCATGTGAAATTCCCTTCGAGTCAAAGCACCACTGAAATGAGTCAGTAGCAACAAAAAATGGGAAAACGTAAAAAATTGAGTCCAGAAAATGGAGGGAATCCCCAAAGGAATCGGGGGATAAAAAAGTAAGACTGTAAATGAAAAGAATGAAATTTGGCAGGCCTCAACCTAACCTGAAGGGGGGTCATGCTGCAGAGGTAGTCTTGAATAACTTTGGGGGGAAGATCTTGCAGAACCTCCTCTTTGAGGCGACGCAGGACAAAAGGCGTCACGATGCGATGCAGCTCCTCCAACGCCTGTTGACCTACAGCAAACCAACGAAATCGTCTATAAGCAGTGGTCAATGGAAAGGGAACAGCATCATGCACGAGAATTCCACTTCCAATCTTAAGGCTTTTCGACTGGCCGTGTACGCACCTCCACAACAGTGCCATGGGGCTTCCATAACTTCTGTACATAAATAATCAGGCTACTTCGAAATTTGGGCGTCTCCCTGTACCTCTAGCGATAGCTTGAATAGCAGAACCGTTGAATCCAATCTCTCAACTTCACAGAGAGAAGGTATTTGTTGTGGGTGACTGAGTACGCATAGAAAACTTCATTTTAGGCAACCGAAGCGGCACAAATGGGATAAAAATCCACAACGCCGTGACTTATCATACACTGCATGAAATGGCTTTCGTTTTTTGCTCGTTTAACCTTTCCAGGGTTCCGAATTCCTCTCATCATTATCATACGGCTTGGTGATAATGACGCTAATGATCCCTTAGAGTTGCGCGCTTTTGGAGTTGGAAACTGCAAAAATTCTCTAGGTTGGACATCCTCACCTGCCTGCTGCAACTGAGCACTGGCCTTTGGATCGCGCGTGGCAAGGAGAGGGCGGGCAAAGCGTGCATTAAAGGCGGCCTCCGAGGGAGCAAGAAAGCCGGGCATTAGGAAATCGAAGAGCGACCACAATTCACCCACCCGGTTCTGCACCGGCGTGCCTGTCAGGATGAGACGGTGGCGAGCACGCAGTCTCTTCACTGCGCACGAAATCTTTTTGTAAAAAACATCAACAAAAGCGGTCGAGAGTGATGACTGTCTGATGATAAGTCACATCGAGTAAGAAAAACCGCTCTCATAGTGTGTCTAGTTGATGGTATCTGACGTACAGGCACATGGAAGTTAAGCTGATATAAGAGCACTTGAACACTAGAAGAGTTGAAGCTATAGCAGGTCGCCCGGACAAAAGAGACAGAGGCCTTTATTTGCCCTACAATCATGCATCCCAAATGTGAAAATTTATGCACTAAAACTACAACCGTAGGTAAACCACATTAGAACACTTAGAACATCTCCAAAGTCAACCTAGCGATCCAGCACTTTTGCACTTCCGAATACACGTTGGATCTACAAAAACCATTCATGGGAGCCTTTCTTCCATCGCCCCTTAAATCCACCCGATTGGAGTTTGAAGGGGGAAGAAGGAAATTGCGCAGATTACGCAATTCCATGATTCCCTTTGAGAGCGATCTGTCTTAAAGAGTTTCTGACGACCAACGCCTCAATTCGACCAAAATTTATTGGTTTCACGCATTGAATAAGTGGGCTTAGAGTCTTTTCTTTGTCTCACATAAAGTTGCAAGGGCTTTACACGAGACCGTAGATGAGTCCACTTGCAGAAATCAAAAAGAACCACTTGGTTCGTTCTTGGAGGAAAGGACCAGGATGTTTCGGTGAACATTTCCTCAGATACAAAATCAACAAAAAAACGAACTAGAACTGGAAATTAATTCCTCCAATTCGAAAAACGCATTCCGACTGATGATTGGGGCAGTACAAAGTAAATGACAACACGATTTTCACTTTGCAACAGAAAGGAAATTATAAACTAACCTTTGATTTGGCATTTTTGATGACGTGCCCCTCATCGAGTATCAAATACTCCCAAAACGTCTTCCTACAGGGAGCAGGAGGAGGAAGGCAAAGCATAAACGTACTAGTGCAAACGGGAAACTGGGGAATCCAGTGAAATTGAGAACTATCACTCACTGGAAGAATGCAATGTCGCTTCGAATCACTTCATAGGTGGTGATTAGAAGGTTACAGCGATCCAAAACGTTCTTTTGAAGGCTGAAAAGGCGAAAATAATGATGGAATCACTCATCGGTATGCAACCTACTCATTGGTGGAACTCTTCTTCCATCTTGCATGGCATAGGTCACTCACACGCCAATCGTCCATCCAATCAACCAATAAATCGTCTACATAATTATCAATCGGATTAATTCATTCACGAGCCAAATAGACTATTCATCCAGCCATTGACCCAACTTCTTAAACAATCCCGTATTCAGTCATCCGTTCAGTTGCAGACTAACTGGATTACCTGCCACCCATTTAATGAACCGTCTTCTTGCACTACAAGCCATTCTTGGGTCGATTCACCCACTCGTCAGCCTGTCTTTCAACCAACACGATAATTCATCCGGACAGTTGGGCAAGAACTCGCCAGCTCTACAAATCACTTGAACATTAGAGCAGAAAATAAATAGTGTCTACTTCGCATCGACTAGCATTCGAAATATGCATGGCACAGTATTTAATTGACTCTATTTCTCCATATAGATGTCTAACCGTTTAACTCTCCAACCGCTATTCATCTAAACCACTGTTTACCTACCAACCTATTTATTAATCGAGCCATTCACCTGGACATCCATTACTCAATGCGTTCATCCATCAACTCATTTCATTCATGATTCCAACCATCCATACACTTGCTCACCTGACAATCCAAATTACACACCAACTTACCATCAACCACATTCATAGACCCACTTTCCCATCGGTCTACTAGTCCATTTGACTAGCTGGCCTATCATAAACCATCTACTAATCCATTCATCCAGCGGATTTACTAATTCATTCATTTTTTCATCTAACAACCCCTCAAATCAGTCATCCACTCAATCACTCGTCCATTAGTGCATGCATTCATCTAGTAAACCACCCACTCGGCCGTCCCCTACATTCATCCATCCACTCATTCGACCATTCATCAGTCTGTCTACCAACAGGCCAAATGGCCGCAAACCACCCACTTCACCAACAGGGGAGTCAAAAAAGGAACCGCGCCAGACGCACGCTGCCCTCTGATCTTGATTGCCCACATAGATGAAGGGTTCAAGCAGTCGAGGGTTAGGTACGAAGCGTGCCACCTCGGCGTGCCAGTGGGCACAGAGAGTGGCTGGGCAGACCACCATCGAGACACCGCCATCTCTGCCTCTCGTGGCTGACTTGCGGTTGCCATGGCAACGACTGCGATTACTGTGGCCGTGGTGCGAGACGAGAGCGCAGATAGTCTGCAGGGTCTTCCCCAGACCCAAATCATCGGCCAAGATACCATTCAGACCGTAGTGTTTGAGAAAGAGTAACCAGTTTACGCCCTCCTGTTGGTGAACAAAGTAGTGTGATTGGCGAATCCTCGAGGCAACGCATAAACTTCCCGTTAATTAGAGCATTAAAAACTACAGAATATGGTGACGCATAAAGACATTAGTGTTGACCTTTACGGTGAACTACGGTCTGAACTCTACACCGGCATCACGACGGTTACACTTAGCTGAGCGCCCGTCTATTTAGTGCTCATCACAAACACACCTGTTGATAGGGTCGCAGCTCCGCGTGAACATTCTCATCCGGTACGTAAAGGCGAATGTCCTTCGGGCGCAGCAGGCACTGGACGAAGTGGCGGCCCTTCTCGCGCGCCGTCCGCAGACTCAGGGGAAGGCCAGGGCTGGTCGGCTCTGGGGCTGACTCCTTAGGGCCGTAAAAGGTGCCAGTGTTAAAAGGAGTAGTGGCAGTAATAGTAACATCCAAGATGCATAAAAGAATGGAGATCAGGAAAGCATACAACTCGCATAAAATGAAACGGTGAACATTTGTGCTTAATGAAATAGTCGTTAAGGCCACGTCTATAGCAGCCCTACAGGTGTACGCATTTATCTCCATTCCGATCTACAGCTGTGATGGGTTCCTATATTGACAAATGATTGGGGAAAAAACGAGTTACCGAGATGGTGAAACTACTATCATCTTTTGATTCTTCCTAAAAAACATTGTCTTCACAATTTAGTGTTACATCTACATTTGACCTTATCAATTAATCTTTAATGCCATGAACTGACTACCCTCACCAAAAAAACTCAAGGGATACGCAAAGACACACCAACTACGAGAGCAAACAAAGGAAAGCCTGGAATCCACCCTTCAAAGATACAATTTTGACATTTTCGGATTTCCAAAACTGCCATGAATCGTCAAAAACCGCGACTTACTTCGAGGGGTAGAAGGACGAGGAGTCTGGTGAAGACATTGGAGGCAAGAAGACGCACGTCGTTCCGCGCATCAGCAAAGTGTGGTAGCACAAGGGCCGTCACCATTACCACCACGTAAGCTAAAATGGACTGCAGTGGTGTTGGTGTCGATGTCGGTCCAGGAGAGTTATTGGAAAGACCACCAACCTCCCTGAAACCAACGCCGTGGAGACGTGGTGAGAGAGGCTGGTCGCAGGGAGCCAGTTGAAGACTGAGGAAGACTTGATTTTCGGATCGAGGAGTCAGAATGCAATCAATGATATCTAGTGGTGGAGGTCAAGGAAAGGTGGGAAGCACATTCCGCCTTTGCTTTCACTATCAGCGTTGGCATTTTCAACAGGCTGGCAAATCCTCAAAAGGACAATCAGTCGTATGCGCTTATTGAGTAGTAACTTCGTTGTCCTACATTTGGGGACTGCAGCGGTAGCAGCGTGGTGGGATGTCCGACACTTACATCCCTGTGAAGAATGAGACTGGCCTACGTAGTGCCCCCGAAGACCAATCACAACGCAATGATTAAAAAGACTAAAATACCTCGAATAAATGACCAAGAAAACTACTTTGGGCATTCAATCATAGTATTATGTACCAAATGGTAGATAAAAAAAAGAGTTATTTGCAACAGTGTCGAGGGTCAGTGGGCGATGATGATCGAGCACCTCCTCACCCACGAGAAGCTGGTAACAGCTGCAACAGCCGACTAGATGGCAGTTGAATTCCAGTGAACCAAAACACAGGAATGGCATCACACTAGAACACGGAATAATGATCTAAAAGCAAAAGTCTTATTAACGTGGAACAGCTTTGGGGTGACTAGTCCGGCGAAATATTGCTAGAGCAAGGAACGCCTTCATGGTAGAACAGTCCCTAATAGTTTTTCCCAATGCATTGTCAATGGATAGCAAAAAAATTAGCAGGAGTGAACCACTGTCGATGGTTTCAAGTGCTTTTCAATGAGATTCGAAGGTAGCTTCTTTTATCTTGTTCTCTGTTTTAATGCAGAAGAATGACTACAAAAGGTACTGAGAATGGTATACAAAAGAAAATGAGGAAGAAGGTGTGTTGAGGTAATCCTGATAGCCATCAATCATTATGTCTAGTGCGGGAATTGTCAATTAAGGTAGCAGATAACAGATGATGCGCCTGTGCAAAATTCGAAACAATGGATGCCTACTTCAAGCACAATAGGACACGACGATGCAACACTCGACTGTAGTGGGACATTTGAATGGTGAAAAAGTTCCACGAGACGACTATTCATATGTCTTTTAATGACGATCTTGGTTGATGGTTTCCATGCCACGTAGAACATCAACCATTGCGATAAACATGAAGGCGAATGAGGCACCAGATCCTGACTACCTGACCAGCGCACACATAACCAATCCTGCCACATCGAATATGCCTCCCAGATAATGGTAAAGTGCTGGAAATTAACTTATACATGTCGCGGTAGGAAGGCAGGCCGAAATACAGGTGCATCTAATGCCCCTTGAAAATCGCATTTTAAAATTCCCTCTGGCATAATTTGGCTTCTATAACGGTGACATGCACCTCCGCTTGGGCAACTCAAACGCTAAGCTCCCTCCCCTCTCCTGTCTCACTGTCTTCCTGTGGGCAAATATTAAATCCACCGGCTTTGAAACTTCTTCGGGAAAGTAAGGGTCTGGGACAAGGTAGCATTCACTTCTAAACCCATACCAGAGACTAGACACTGTCACCTCACAAGGCTTGATCCCACTTAATGTAGCCGAAGTAGCTATTAGGAATGAATAAAAGGATACGACAGACAGCCGCTAGGACAGCCACCCTGTCATCATCTGATATGGTCTCAGCAGAAATGACGCAGAGGAGGAGAGTGTTTAGGACCGTGACGGTGAGGGTGAAATGGGAGGCGGCAAGGACAGCGAGAGTATGAGCTGCAGTGAATCGAAGACGCGGCGACAACAACGAATATGGAGACGACGCAGAGATGGCACGAAGACAGCACATTGTCAGAGCGACCAGACCCGTGGTAATGAGTCTTGTTGCTGCGATCGTGGTGTTGGTGGTAGTAGTGGTGGAAGGCGACAATGCAACAAAGAGGACTGCTGGTAGGAGATGTAGGGATCGACATAGCACTTCCACGTCCGAAGCCGCTGTGCCGTAGGTATCTGGAGAGGGGATGTAGGATGGATTGGTGACTGATTGATGCAAAAGTGGATGGATTGAATTATTTCTAAAATGATGTTTCTGGAATGGATGGATGGGTAAGTGGATGAATGCTCGGTTAATGAATTAGAGCGGAATAGAAGAGTGTATTAATAAATTAGTTAAGAGATCAATGATAGGATTAATCCTAATGGGATGGATGGGGTAGTGAATGGGCCTGCGACGGAGGAATAAATGAAAGAAAGAAAGATGGATGCGTGTACACAGATAGACATAGGAAACACATCTTAACAGACGGACAGCCCCAGACTTCTAACTAACTTTGTTCGGATAGGGACAGTGTTTGTTGCCGTTGCAGAAATTCGACGTCCTCCATGAATCCACCTGCACCAGAGCTTCTAGCACTTCGACGCAGAATAACGAGAGGTTCGAGCCAAAGGAGTTGCCACAGTGTGGGAAGTCTTTGAGCCAAAATCTCCTCCAATTTGGATGTTGTAAAGTCTACATCGGCAGTGAAGGTCTGTAGAAGGGCAACTAGTGTCATCAAACTGCCGCAGCGACGAAGTTGTGATATGGATTGCTTTCCCGTCGCCGCAGATACAGGCGCCGTTAGATTGACCTGTGAGGATGTACAAACAACTATAAGGGTACATCATAGCCAATGAACACAGAGTCTTCAATTGGAAAGGTAGACGTACCATCGCAGAGCCGCAGCCACCACCACAAACACTCAAGTCATCTTTGTCTCCGTTTGCGGACAATTTTTCCTCCGCCTGCTTCATCAGCAATGCTGTCAAACATACGTCCTCCCCTCCACCACCTTCCATTGCCTTGGCAACCAGTGCGTCTGAAGGGAAGGAATTTGAGGAGTGTTCCAATCAAACTCTAACGAATGTAAAGGACAACAAACTGCGTCTGATGTTTGGCATGGTTGCCTGCTACATTCAGACACTCATTTTAGAGTTTTGTCACTACCCTCAAGACAGTATGAGTAGTTCATCGAAGAACAACCCGGTTACTGGTATTACTGGCTAAATATACACAAGAATGGCTGCTATTCTGCAGTGGTGAGGGGATGTGAATCACCAACGCCAGAACCATCACAAGCAGATGCAGGACTGACCGTCTTTAAATTCAATCAAATAGTCAAGTCTGAATAAACTGCAAACATCTGTGAAGCAATAGTTCGTCATGTTTGCACGTACATATTGAATTGGGCCGTTAGAAGGCCAGGTACATCCCCACGTTGCAAGCTGGATGGACAGCTGGGAAACATTGGAACGACAGCGAAAAGGGAAGGGAAATTCAACACCAAAAAATGTACTTTCATAGTGGAGTGATAGTCTCGTGAATTACGACTGACAAGATGGAATGTACTAGTCTCAGAACCTCGTCTGAGATGCAGCTCGCTCGACTTTACAGTTGGAAAAGCTGCTTTCAACACAGCCTTAGTTTGCACCTAGCAAATGATCCCGCTTCACTTCACAGTGGAAGAACGCTAAAAACAACATTCAAAGAGAGGAATTGCTACCTGTTTGAATCACATAAACTACTGTCGCAAGCACAAACGTTACATCATTAGGAATTAGTTCAGAGGCATCAATTTTAATCCTCAATCTACTGGTTCGACCACTCCGGTTAAAAAGACATTTGTCTTATGTGGAAAAGATAGCTAATGTTACACTGAATACGAGTAAAACGGTGCAAAAGCGAGAATCCTTACAACGGTAATGAGGCAGTAACTGCTACGAATGCGGTGACCTTTGAACTGACAAATCTAGGGTTTGCAAGCATGTTAGCACGCACGCACGTACACACGTACGTACAAAGGCCGATTGATAATGTGGATAAGATGACAAAACCACTCATCTGGGTCAGACGCAACTTCGGTCCTGGCACACACAACAGTAGTGATCCCCTCTCAAAATTGTCATCCACACATGCTCATAACTTCTGTTAATTACATTTATGGGAGAATTCCTTCGACGCCGTCATCGCGGGGTGCACGGAATTATCCAAAAACGCATCCTTTTTAGTGCTGAGTAATAGTTGCAATTGAAACAGCCAAAAAACACTGAATTTTGCAACTCAGTTAATGAAATTTGGCTGGATCGTAGCTCCATGAAACTGTCAACTCACCCCACTCAGCGAATTCATCTGGTAGTATGTATTTGGCCAAGTTCTGCGTCACCTTGGCCAAGGCCTTTGAAGTTGGCAACGCCGATGTGGATGATTTCGGACTGGACACCTGTTGGCGGAACTCGCTCCAAAGGAGGCGAGCAAGGTTCCATGCTGCAAGGCGTTGAAGACGCAGGTTTTCACTGGGTTGTGGTAAGTCAAAGTCATTCAGAGGTTGGCCAGTGGTGTTGGCAGCAGTCCCGCGTATCGTGTCCATAAAAGGACGTATGAGAGGAGTCAGGCGACCGGGTGTGACCCAGCCAAAGTTCACTATAGCCGAGGATAAAGAGAGTTCCACTCTAAAGAGGAAAAATAGACAAGAAATAAGCAACCTGCAACTTAAAGGTTACATAAAAAGAGTCAGCAATGAGGGACTGACACTTACCATTCCTGGGGTAAATAAAGTGAAGCGATTCTTTTGTCAAGCCGTTAAAAAAGCCTTTTGTTTATTGAAGTTGCTAACATTACAATGTTTCACACATTTGCGACATATTAGGTCTTTTTAAAAGGTCTTAGTCCAAGAAACAAACTGCCTGCCTCTGGAAACCTCCAGTGCTATCTTACTTGTAATTTCAGCCTGTTCATTCCGCCTCCCGTACAATTACATGATTGTCTAATACCGGCATGATGAAGTGATTATCGTTTGATTCCTTGAAGAAAGATCATCAGAGGCATAAAAAGATTAAGACGAAACAGTACCCCTTCCTAAATCGAAAAAAATGGGAAACAGGTGGGTTGATAGCTCTACGGGTGGGAAATATAATGGACGAAGTGTGGAGAAATGGATTCAAGAGTAAATACATATGCGATCGGAATTACTGAATGAACCCGCTGTAGAACTGCTAATAAATAGAGGAGTATAGCTAGAGCCAACCAATGAGGTTATTGTGGATGGGTTTCCCGAAAGTTAAGCGAAAAATTGAAAAGTAGATGGATTGATGGGTCATGAATGGGCAAATTAACGAAAGGGTGCATTAAAACCAGAAAATGACTGCGACTCACCGCGAACTCCAGAAGAGCTGTAAAGCAAGGCACCGACTGACAGAGAGTTGGGCCTTTTGCAGTGCACGTTGAAGCTCTTCAAACTCCAATTCCGTCAGTTTAATCATGTTGGCGTCGGTAGAGGTAGAAACGGGACTGTACGCTGGCAACTCAGCGCCAACGCGCTGCAACAGTGTTTGGCACTCCACCAAATTCATGACGCTTCCACCACTACAGAAGGGGAGACAGCATTTAGTCTCCTATTGATCTCTTCTTGCCTGACAACAAAGTTATCCTCTCCACAAATAATTGAAGGCAGCAGAAATCACAATGAGTCATATCGCATTAAAAATTATACATTTTAAAAACGCAACGCTCAAACGAAGCCGCTACGGTTCGAGTTCATCACATTAACCCCATTCTTGACCCTTGCACAAAGCTCCCATTGAGGTTCGTCAACACCGTTGAGGTGGGCGTCCAATAGATGACGTTAAAAGGCACCTCACATGGGCCAACAATTACAGCCTTATCGGAGTTCTAGCCTTCTTAAGTTTCTCGATTTTATGGAAACAAACTGCTAGACCCTTCTGAGAAAGCTGCTTCAGCACTCAAAAAGTGGAGTATTCTAGATGATCGACTACCATCAAAAGTTTTGGACTTATTAAGCAAGATCGGAAAACCATTAAAGAACACAATGGCGAATTCATGGAGACCATCGCGAGTCAGCTCGTTGTGGCGAGCGTCAGACGTCGGGATTCGATTCGGCAGTCGACACTCAGACGTCATCACATCCCAGCTATGGGGAATTACTAGAGGATACGTGTTCGGGTGAAAACCATAATGATCTTGTCAGCCCTCCCATCACATCTACCGATCCGACCCCGACATTCCCATATCATCCATTAACATCTTTATGACCATCACGAATAAGAACCGTATCAGAGTCTGTGATGAGTGTAGTTTTGTGAAGCTGCGTGCATCGTAGCCACATTTGAAAGTGAAAAGGATTCGATAACAGCATCAAGTCAGCGTTCAATGAGACCGTTAAAACTACCAAAACATCACTTGCCCATCGAATACCGCCGTTCAGGTAAAACAGGGGTATGATATTTTTCAGCATAAACGCATTGTGGACCATTCGAATCGACTAGACTCACAAACATTAATGAAGAGGAGATGGATGTAAGGCTTAAGTGTGCCTACCATCCGAGGGTACTGAAATAAACCATCACGATGGTTCGTCTTTGGGAGTGGGTGAATGCCCACCCCGGGGATGCGCAAGAAAAATGCAAAACAAAAATAAATGCTCACGCTTTCGGAGACTCCGTATTAATTGGTAGCCTTGTAGTCTCACAAAGAGCCCTCAGTCGATAACAATCCTCGTGCATTGTCTTGAAGGCGCCTGGAAAAGAATGGTGACACGTTGCCGTTTTTGTGTCGACGCTTCAAAGGGGAAAGGTGAAAAAAATGCTACTATAAAGTAACAGTAGAACCACGTATTTCTCTGTCTTCAGTTCTCAAGGCTTTAAATGACGTTTACTACTGCTGAATGGTTCCCTTTTGCTAGTAGTTGTCTACTCATCCTGAAAGCTTCAAATTCGATGCCATCAGGCAATTAAATTTACACTCTGCCAGAAAAGGCGTCGGACACGGAGACAGGGAAAAGTGGACAAAATAGAACCGGACAAAGCAGAGGGGTGGACGGAAAGTGGGACAATGGTGAACAACACAAACACGGATGAATTCGCGTTGCTTGAAATTCACTCATTAATGGAAACGTCAACAAAGACGGTTAAATTAGAGCCATAGGTCGATGGTAGGCTGAATGCAGGTGGGCGAACCACAAGACAAAATTCTAATAGGTAAATAAAACCCACTTATATAATTTGAAACAGCCAACCCTAAATGGATTGACAGAAAAACTAACCAACATTTCGAGTTTCAACCGCATAGCTATGACCTGTTTTGATTCGGCTATTTCTAATAAAGTGGGCGGACAATAAAGTGCGCGAATGACTACAGCCTGACGAACAAATGCGAAGCCATTGAGAGGAAGATGGGCAACTAAATGGATGGATAGGGAAATGTGAAAATGGCATAGACGAATGAATGGGGAAATAGATGTTTGGGCGAACAAACTACTGAATGGACTAACAGATCGAACGTAGGAAAGTGGCAAAAAGATGGAAAAACACGAGCGGATGAGTGAGTAAACATAGGAACAGATGAATGGAGGACATATCGGATGAATGGAAGGTTAGATGTATGGGAATAGTACAGTTAGAAGCACAGAGGTGGATGAAAAGATCGAAGAAATGAGGGATAAAAAATAGGTTGCCCCAGAGGGGTTGATTGATAGGTGGATGGACAAATAGCGGGCTGGAAGAACGAGTCGATTTAGACTATTTTGGGCATGGATGGACAGAGAGGTGAAAAAACATGCAGACAACCTCACCTAATATCTCCTCATAGTAGACTACATTCGTTAGACAGCTATTCAACCGGTTCGGCAACTCGCTGTTAGCACCAGCGCCGATGGTAGCAGCGGTGTCAGAGGTGGTGGCAGGAGGCCACGCGGCAAGCAAGAGGCTGCCAATAAAGCGTTGCATGCCCAGACGGTCCCGCAGATGCGTGCCGGCCACCACGTGTTCTAACAGGTAGCTGCCTATGGACATCTCCCCACCAGAGGTGCCTCTGCTTCCGCCCCCATCTCCTTCCATCGAGATAAGCTCTGTCGTATCAGTAGTGGGCGGTGCCGCTACGATCGTTGAAAGTCTGCTTTCACACAGCCGGCTGCCCAGACTCGCCAGTAGTCTAAAGAGTTGTGGATGAATGCCTTGAGAATGTATCCTAAACCTTTTTACCAAAAGGAGAAGTAGTATCTTTCAAACTCCTAAAATATTAAATTAAAAAGAGGAACAGTCCGTTAACAAGAAAGGCGAGAATCAGTAAAATGGAGCAGATCTGAATGGAATTCCCCCACACCCATCTACGTTTAGAGAAAAAGGCGTGCCGGATACTGTATGAAACGCTCGTCTATGTAACTGATAACAACATAAAGTCCAGAAAGACGTCTGAATATGTAGACCAGACACGGCTCAACAGCTCAGTGCATCGAAGAGAATCAAATAAAACCTTTGAAAAATAATAAAATCTAGGAAGAATGAAAGCACATCTGTCCACATCTTCGGTCGACTCTCAGATTTGTACAATGCACTTACTTAATCGGAGCCCAAAAGAACACCGGGCAGCAAAGATACAACTTATCGAGGTCCACATTTATGGGAATTATAAATCCGAAATCCAACATCTTTCCACTCATATTCAGGATTTTGAACGACCTCAAGAAATGCCTGCTCGGATCGCCTCACTTTGAGAAAGGTTTCATCGATACTTGCGCATCGCCCAAGGAATTTGACGTCACATAATAAATCACGACTTCTAGGGTAAGAAGACTCATTGATGGCTGAAAAACTGATATTCTGAACCGTTTTACCATTAGAAAAAGGTGCAGAATTTAAAAACTAAGCGTGCATTTCACGCGACATGCACGCAACCGAGAACCAGTAGTGTGGAAACCGTAATCAACGCCTTTTCTATAAAGATGTGCCAGATTTATATGCACTGCTGAATAAAATACGGAGAATAGTAATTTCACCGAGGTCACCGTTCAGTAATGCCTGTCACAATTTAACCGATGAAACAATAAGCTTCCACCCGTATCACCAAGCCAAACTACCCCTAAGAACTATAGAATAGGATTAAATGAATCATTATTCAAGTTTGATAATTTGACGGTACGTCATGTCAATTAAACATCTTGGGCCTCGCTATATTTAAAAGAAAAAAAACAAATACTGCAATTTTCAAGCATTCGAAAAACTCCCAAATCTTCTTTGTGAGAGATTCACGTAAACAAGTCATTGCCATCGAAAACACAAAAGTGACAGTTTAGAAAAGGAGGAAATGAAATGAAAAGTGAGGCACTCACGCAGTAGCAGTGATTCGCGTCTCCAGGGCCAAACTTTGGCGTACACGTTCGCTGGTGGCGCCCAGCTCATAACCACCGATGTAGAAGGTCTGAGTCGTTTCCTTTAGGTATTTACCGAAAGGTAAAACAAGCAAATAAACAACGAAATAAGCAAACCATCTCCATAGAAACACCTTCATCCCCATCGTTCAGCAGTTACTCGGGCACACACAGTCTATGGAGTAGACGAGTGAAAAGTACAGTCTATTCCGCAATTTACAACCAATAGACAGTTAGTTTCTCCGGTTGCAGTGATCGTCTGTTTCATTAATTTGCTTCCACTTTGTTACATTATCATCAGCATTTATGCGGCAATCGAACGACAAAAGCTCTTCCCATGCCAATTCACCGCATCAACGTCTTTTAATTAGTTTATGCAAAGCGGCCTGACACATTGTAATCAAGGCTGAATATGCTAGCTCATTTCTGTGAATTCACCGCCTGCGGCTAACAGTTGCAGCGGTCCAGGTGTCCCCTCAAATTACTCAGTTAATTTATTACCGCATACCTCGGTTACCCGAATTCGCACTAGTCTAGTTTCATAAAGCGGTGGTCTGACATGGCTAATCTGGTCAATGTTTTGAGCTTACCTTCCGATTTGCTTATTCTACCTTAAAGGTATCTTTGTAATGCTTCACGGGGCTGGTAAATCTACATAATTTGGGTCATCACCTAGGCGAGTGAAATTAACGGCCCATTTCTTTGAAACCAATTGTCGCCTTCGCGTTAGCAACTACGAAGACATCTCTGATCAGATCCTTTTCAAGCACAAAGACCAAATACATCTCCATATGACACGCTGGTACCAGTGTTATCAAAGCGAGTAAAGAGTAAACGAAGTGATTCAAGATATTCCCTTTGCTAAAAACCATCAAGTCATCCAAACTGAGCTGACATCTAAAGCAACTAACCAGGTTTCTATAAAATGCGTTAAAAACTGGATTTTACCGCAACGGAAAGTTCCTAAACGATTCAATTGAACCGAAAAAAATGCAATCTTTCCAAAAAAACTTTATCTGTAGAAGCAATGAAACTAGTAAAGCCACCCAAAGTTTCAACGCGGCCAATCAGAGAGGCAGCGAGAGATGCTATAAAGATGGCGACTTTTCACCGCAAAAACAGCTAAATAGGAATTTTTAAGTAAAAATGACCCACGTGATTGGTGGTGGAAGTAGGAAGACGCAGCATAGTGTCGGCAAAGGGCATGGAAACGGGTTGCATGGCCTGACAGAGCCAAAAGTCGACGCGATTGAGAGTGGCTTGTGCCAGTAGTCCAACCGGGACTGCGTCGGTCAATCTCTGCCAAAGCTTAGGGTCGTAGGAGAGAGAGGTGCACAGGTGTAATGTTAGTGAATACATAATTTTAAGAAATAGAAATTTTAATGACAAAAAAATCAATTCGAAACGAGAAGTCATTTACAGACCTAGATAATTGGCGGTAAATTTAAAAAAGGGAAAGAATTCTTATTCCCAAAGACCTATTTAGTAGATGGGCGACCCGAATCACTGCCATTTCAGGTAATAGAAACTCGGATACATAGTTCTGAGAACCAGCCCTAGGCATAGTCAGGCTGTTCATTTAAGGTGCGACAGAAAATGCAGAAAGTGCAGCACTTAATTTTCCACATCGGACCATTGCAATTTAGAAGCTGGGACAAAAAGAGGATGGGTGAAATGAAGGATCCATTAGTAACCCAGTGAATCCACACCTCCACCCTGGGCATTTGGTAAAGTGCACTGAAAATATATTTCCGTGTCTAATTCGTACCACAGATTCGGTAGTGCTGGTACGACTGGAATTTCGTTAATGGGCTAACGGACAGACGGACTAAGGATGGGAGAAATTTGCAATCGGGAATGGTTGTCAATATAGGCTTCAACTATCCCCAATAGTTCCTCTCAAGCAGTAAATTTCCTATGCACTTGAGATGTGGATGAAAAGGCCATAAAGAGACGTTTCAGGGGGGAGAACAACTTACATCACTGATGGATCGAATGTTCTTGGGGTCAAGTTCGAAGAGAACACGATGGAAGAGCTGTTCAAATACACACTCCAACAAAGGCGGTTCCATCTGGTGATCAGTCTGAAGGTAGACGGTGGAATGGTAAAACTTGAGTTAAAATGATTTGATTCTGTTACTGGGCTCACGCATTACTCATGCACAAAGTTTGAGGTAAACGCAATTTCAAAAGACGGTGAGAACTCAGAAATTGCAAATCGCTATTTTTCATTCCTCAAGTCTTGAAAATTAAAGCTTGTAATAATCAAGCGTCACTTCACCTTGAATTAGCTTAGAAAACTCAGTGATCATGGAGTTAACAGTCACTCTCAATGCTGAAGAAATGAGGAAGGGTTCAGACGCCAACGACTGAATGATTCGTCAAAGTTGTCAAACAAAACCAACACCTATTATGGGAGGAAAAGCAAAGTATCTCATGCTATTGATGATTCAGACTTTTGCTGAGGCGTTATAAGCTACACTTTTGATCATCCGTGAGATTAAACTGTTTCAAAACGATTTGTCAGGTACAGCTATTAAAAAAGGCACAGATGGGGTATGCTTTTACGCATTCAAGCAGAAATCACAATTGGGCAGTTTCACCATAATGCCAGGGAAATCTTTCGGAGGTAACGAAAAAATGTAAGATTGAAAGCATCATTCAACTCAAGACTCCCGCGTTTCCATTTGGGAGAGATGGTTACATTTAACAATTAGTGCTGGAAGAAAGGCAGCTAAAGAGGAGATAAGTAGCAGTTCAAATACTCACCTTTTGAAGACGCAGTGATAGCAAAGAATCAAGGGTCTGGACGGCAGTTCGACGAATGTCGGAAGAGGAGTGATGCAGAAAGTGAAGGACTAGAAAAACACGTCTCGCGAACTCCTCCACCGCCTCCGAGTCCTCTGCCCTCTTCATCACCGCCGCATCCCCTTCTGCCTTTTTCATTTGGCTTTCCATCACCAAAAGGCTAAAGAGAGGAATTTCTTCGTCTCAACTTCCCTCACGTTAGAAGACCTGAAATACCTGCTTAATTGTGCTTTCGTGCAATGACGTGAATGCCATCCTCCTGCGTCTAAATGCTAATCGGATTCGTACACCCAAATTCACCAAATCAAAGGGCTAAGTGAATCCTCCCACAATGCCATACCTGTGGTTCAGGAAGATGAAATAGGACCGCGGCAGCACAACCTTAAATGAGGTTGCACCAGTGGCCATTGGAGCGCATAATTAAATAATTGAGCAAGCAATGCTTAATCGGGGTTAAAGGACCTTGAAAATCAGGTGGGAAACCAAACACAGATAGGCTTTAATAACAATGTTGATGGTAAAATCCCCTGCCACGTTAAAAGTGGGTGGAAATGAGTGGCAGAGGGAAGTAAATAAATTCTCGAGCTCACAACACCGTCAGCTACGTCGAAGCATATAGGCTAAAAAACTAAACGACAATCAGAATCAAAAGGTAATTATTAATAGCCCACAAGAGTTGGATCAAATTACTTCACATTATTTGACCAAAGCAAAATACTCCAATGGAACGAATAAGATGGCTTCCCTAAATACAGATTACAAATAGGATGAACTGCCAATGTCTATCTCAATGTTTAATAAAGGATGGCCAATCAACTGCATCGCGAAGAAATTAGAAAAGCACAAAATGCACCTTGTGATCCACAATAGAGCAGAGTAAGAGTAGGTAATTGAGGCGAATAACCAACTTCACCTTTGGTGAGCAATGAAGCACCTAATAAAGTAACAGCTCCATAGGGAAGTAGTCCCGGACCATATTTGGGATCGGTAAAAGGCACTCTCAGAAAAGTTTAGGATGTGAAACGTCTTAAGTTGATCGAGAGCTGAGCTTTGATTGGAAAAGTCAACGACAAATCAGATAGAGTTGAAGCCAAACCAACCCTTGACTTCTTCAATTCACACAAAATTAACAACTCACGAAGCCGGATGATCAATTAACCCCGAGGCAAGCGCCAGGAGGGGTCCTGTTGCAGGAGACAGCTCTCCAGCAGCTCGTTCAAGCAGATGCCAAACACAGTGCACTAAATGATGGCCCACGGCATTGCTATGCCCAATAAGAAGATCACGAGGGAGGGCGAGGAGAGCATTGCACGCGGCACAGCGAAGATCCTCCTCCCCTGCCTCCGCCTCCATTCTTCCCCTCATGACGTCACTGCTGTTGGTGTCGCAGCGTGGGAAGAGGACGTCCGTAAGAGGACCGTAGACTAAAGGTAGGAGATCTGTTGCAAGATCCTACAAAAAAGTCGGTAAGAAGGATGTAACAACCTACTGCAGCACACAATGTAGGTCTGATACCTAAGTACAAATGATAGAATTCGATTACCTCTAATGAGACTATCAATACAATAAACAGAAAATTGCGTACACTTCGAGCCGAAAGAAGGTAGTTAAGCCCCAACAACCCGCCATGCACTACCATCCAATTGACCTTGGGCGTGCGGGAACGCTTCATTGGCTCCTGACGTTGACGACGGAGGAGACAGACGAGACAGAGGAGGTGTTGCACTACCAGTCGCACCTGCCCCACGTCCAAGTGGAGACACAGCACACCCAGTAACTGTGCCGCCGTCTGACGAACAGGGGCCACCACCTAGGTACAAACCAGAGGAATAAAAAATGCTCGTCAACTCAACGATATGATCTCTGTACGTTTTGACAACGCATCCCCCTGAGATTCAATTACCTTCTCGCCTTGAGGAAAGGTAAATGTATGACCTCCATTCGTGGTTCGTGTGTGGTTTGTAAATTACCGACTATGTGGTAATGACCAACGCTGAATAGTGGCCACAGGGAGCGCCTAGGTGGATACATTTTAACTACGCGATATCGGCTTCCCTTCGCTTTCACAACCCACTAAGCATTCTGCACACGTTCATTACGGTTTTATCGGTAATTGAGCACATGGTAACGTACTGAGGGGAGAACTGAACAATAAATTGATACTATGAAGCGGAAACTCGTAATTCTTAACCAGAAATTAAATGCTCCGAGTCAAGTTCTCTGGGCGGACAGGACTTTTATAGGTTGTAGTGAACTGCTCTGATATGCAGGTTTGCGTTCTCAAAACGGAAGGCTAATGAGTACTGTTTCAGCTGTACTTAAATGCAGCTTCGGTACGAGTAAAGCTGCAGAATTCGTATTTTTGAATGTCCGAAGTCTTTACAACTATAATTTCTTCAAAGACAGCTTGAGTATGAAGTGCTTAACCAACATTCTTTGTGAACTCGTACTGATCAGAGTAATCAATGAACTGGTGATGAAGTGTCCACAAAGGATCTGCACCATGAAGCGTCAAGCTGATCAAGCTTGGACGGCGCTCCATTCCGCATAACACGCATTCCCCATATCGATCGCTTTTATGGGGCACATTTACCCAGAAGTGAAATCCACGTAAGAAAATGTGTATTACTACGAAGCCCTCCAGTGAATTCCTCCCCCTTCTACTCTTGATTGGGATTTTAGCACCAAACACGCATTTACCTTGACCACTTTTCAAGACTTCAGGCCTTTCGATCTTGTCCATCATTCGTCCCCATTTGCGTGGTCAATAGTAAGCCCTTCTTACGAACTGATTAAAGTCATTTAAACCGGACCCGGTGCCAATACCGACCATTACGCAGAACTTGACGAGGGGATGGCTGCGCGAAGTCAATACGATGTCTACAAAACCTTTCGCCAGCAAGTTCTACAAACTCAGTCATGCACAAAAGATGCCTTTCTCTCATGGTAACCAGCTGTCCATTGAAGTACCTTAAAGCATCATTAAAAGTGCAAAAGTTATTGAGAATAGTAGTCTATTTAGCGCCCAATTGTCACTGAATACGTTCTCGTAAGAACACACTAATGAACACAGAGAAAGCCAGGGAGGCTGGTAGCATAGATGGAACAAACAGAATTTCAAGACGAGTTATCAAATTAGGCCTTGGGATTCAACTTGCGTCTCTCCACAGACAATGAGGGGATAAGTTTGCCTCGGCGGAAGCTGAAAAAAACACCTTCTTCAAGAACATGGGAAAGAACTCACCACATCGCAGGCAAAATCGGAAAACTGATCTAGCGCAAGGGTGCAGAGAACGCGCACAACTACGTCTTCAAGATAAACGCGATTGGCCGCCCGATTCTGAGACATCAAAAAAAGAAAGAGGTGAAAAGAAAAGTTCATTATTGTGCAAAAAAGGTAGCATCTCAGTTAAATCGAACAGTTCTATACTCTTACCAGTGTCAACAGTTTTGTGTCTGCACGCAGACAATTGCACCTTTGTTTATTCAGTTGACATGAGTCATTTTTAACTGTTAAATCGGCTTAAGTTAGCCACCTGAGAGTTTCAGTGGTCTATATTTCAAGCGAATTTTATCGTTTCCTTCAGCTATACCAATGAAGAACTGGAGTGAGATGCAGCAATAAAAAGGCATGTCCTGTTTATAGTGATTTTGTCGCAGTTTTCTCCTCATAAAGGAGCTCCCAATTTCCAGTCAGGAGTGACTTCCCTTGTGGTAAGAACGAAACGACTGGAAGATGAAAAGATGGGAATACCGAGTTTTTAGCACCCGAATATAATATTATGTCACTTTGAAGAACTCAGTGACAGAGATACACGTCCACGTGATTGATTCAGCTGCATTTAATAGAGCCATCAGCCTCAGGACCGCTTTTGACAACTCATGTTAGCTCCATCGTAATTTTGCGAATTGTCACAAAATTATAAGATCAGCTTTACGAAATCCCTCACAAACTGTGGTGACATGGGAAGAATTTCATATTTTCCACTATAAACGCCGAAAGAGCATTTACAGGCAACGAAAAATTGGATTGGCTTGCCGGTAGGTACAAAACCTACAGTGACAGTACGACTTAATTCAGCGGAGCCTCGATGACGTGTCATGACCTCTAGATGTACGGAAACTTCGTTAAAGGAGGGACCCACCGAAAGAGGGAATGTAAAAAGAAATAACTCGACTTCAACTTTTATGCCTATCAAACAGTACATTAATGGGTCAAATAAACGATTTGTTCATCCACTTGTTTACTTTCCTGTCGCTCCACTCATTTCTTCACCCACCCATCCATTCCAGCAATATCTACATCGCCTTATTACTTCATCCATCCATTCGTCTATACACTAACCTGTCCATCTATTCAATCACTCATTTACCTAAATAACTATTCGTTCATTCATTCACCCCTTTTCATGGCTAAAACTGCAAAAAATCCACTCAATCCTGTTTTTTTAATGTTCTGTGTTATCGAGCCTCCCTTTAAAACACAGAAAAGTCAAACTGCTCACGACTAAGTGTCTTCCAACAATCAAACAAGACCTCATTTAGAAGTCCATAAGACCAACTCACAGACAGAAGAAAATGGTTAAAATCATGAGATGACTTGCTAAAGAAAGGTTGATAAACTTGGATTGGAAACCATGGAATCGTGCAACGAAGACCCATAAAACTCAATGAAAAGGGGAAAAACGAACCTCTTCTTCAGAGGCGCCATTTCTGGCACCGGCTTGACGGGTGTGTTGGGGAAAGGCAAGCAGTTCACGGAGACCCGAAGCGGCCCCATGGCGGGTCTCCCAACGACAGTTCCACAGATCGGCTAGGAGACGCACGCACATGCTGTTCAATGGCCAGTCTGTCTGCGCCGCTGCAGCTGCTGCCACTGCGACCGACGCCGCCTCCGTCTTCAAAGCCGTTGCCCTGTAGAGAAGGTGGAGGGAAAAGAAAACTGGGGGCTCCTCTTGATACTGGATGTGTGCATATTCTAACCTGGAGCATAAAACTGCAGACAAACGCTTCAATACACTTGAAAGCGTGAAGTAGTCAGAAATATAAACTGCAGGGACCTTCAAAGAAGAAACGATATCTGGGGATGCATCGGTTGGGAATCAACTATCGATAAAGAAATCTTTAGTGTCGCACACGGAAACTGAAGCCATCGAAACTAAGTGAAGTAGAAAACGAATGAATACCAAAAACATGTGCATTTCGTTACAATTAACAACTAACCAATCCACTTCATACCTAATAAGCACAATGGGATAGAAATTGAGACTGAAGACCATCAAGGAGAAGCATTGTAAAAAAAGTGGACCAAGTGATATTTGCGACTACTTCTAAGCATATTCGACAAATGTATAGCAGCCGCCTTGATTGCATTGACTTCTTAAAAATCTCCAAAAAAACTACAAAGTGCGGACGGCTTAAAAGCAACCCCGCTGCAAGGACATAGGCAGAAGACGAGACCCCTCTTTCCATTTGGACCAAATAAAGATCCTGTCTTCCAGCTCCCCCTTTTCCATCCATAAAATCAGAGCTGAAGAGTTGTAGTGCCCTCTCAGTAGCCTAAAGATTCTTTGTCCATCTGTCAGAACAGACACCAGTGGGGTGACCGCTGCTAAAAGCTTGATTGTCTCCACACACATGTTCGCATTCAGATACACCCGGCTTTGACATTACATATCTAAATGCCGCAGGGTAGTAATTGGTACTTCCACACTGGTACAGAGGTGAATGCATTTCCAATGCGTTGAGATCAGGTGCATAATGGCGGTAGCATCAATAATCTTCCTTATTCACAATAAATCATGGTTTTTAATGCCGCATAGAAGTGGTTGACTTTACTTCCAGCCCGCTCACCATACGTTCGAGTGTGAAATAAAAAAGTGTACTTTTGAATAAGGCACTTTCTAAACTGACTACACTTTCATGCGATGGAGCAGCATTTCATTGCAGCTTCATCTTGCCAAGGTTTTAATCCTTCTACTCATTCATGAATCCTAGAAATACAAACACTCCTCCTGCATTCCGTCTATTCGTGCCTCCTCAGACGTAGTAGCCGCCGGTTGCAGCAGAAAGAATCCATGCAAATCACTTACTTCTTTACTCATTATTTAGCTCGCTATTTTTTGTTATTAGGGCAGTGCTCATTCCACTTCCAAAATGAGGGAACTTGAGACTAATGTGTAATGCATTTCCTCGCTCTCTTCTCGTTAACTCCCTAGTTTACGCAAAAATAAGGCTACTACTTTACCTAAAAACAGTGATCTTGCTGGTGTTAAGAAGACTTCGCACAGGCTGCGAAGCATAAAAGCGTCGCGTTGCCAAGGTTCCATCCATACTTTGAACTCTAACTGGCTGCCTAACTGACACCGCAAACTGATAATCAGTTGATCTGAAAAGAATTACATAATTCATCTGTCGGTTCTATTGTGGCTGATAAAAAATCTTTCCAAGGAAGAATTGCGATGTGAATCGGCAAGAGCTAGCCTTTACAATCCATCCTCAAATAGAAATGTGAACTTAATATTTTTGGAAAAAGATGCTTAGTTTAGAAACGTAGAAACGATGGTCCACTTAAGGCCGATCATTCTGATGTCATACCCGAATTCCTCAACTTGATTGATTTATGAAATCAGTTCTCCTAACGACACATGCATAGTACCCAAACGTCCACGTTGTGCCAGACTTTGAAATAAATACTAAAATCGAAGTGTAGTGATAGTGAGCCTGTTCTCTTCGACTAATCTCGATAGTGTTGAAGTGCAGATTAAGCTAAGATCGAGTCAAGATCGCGAAATTGAGATGACTCCGTCCAAACTGTCAATTTCAAGAAACAGGGAGTAACAGTGGAAGCAAAAAGAGAACCAAGAAATAATGATTACGCTTAAAAACTAATGTGAAAGACAACTTTTCATCTATCAACGAAAGATGCCAACATTCGGCTATTGCCGCAAAAATACGGGGCGATTGGGGAAATTAGAAAGTAAACACAGACACATTCCATCATCCATAAGCGTTGATTCGCCATTAGCTGCACATCTACAAAACGTTTCGCCGTCTGAAGTTAACAACTCACTCCTAGCCACTTTTTTTCCATCTCCTCATCTTCATTTTGTCCATTTCCCAGGTCACTATTCCACGTCTTCCAGGAAAAGATGCAATTCACCAACTGGTGCATTAAATATTGTGCCTTAAAGTGACCCATCACTCCCTCCTCCCTTCCCTCTCCCACGCACCCACCTATCCACCCACCTGAAAGTACTTTCTTTCCTAGGGTTTACCCTTGTGCTTTCACTTTGTGCATCCTCTTGCGTTGTCTAGTGGGCAAAACACGACAAAAAAGCAACCATTCACCGCCTACCAGTTGCGTAACCCTGCATTACATCCAGTTGATAAACCTCGACCCTGAAGTCTTCAGCCTCCACCAAGTTAACACCTCACGCTGAACAATTCCCTCTGCATTGCCTCACACACACACGCGCACAAACACAAAGCAGTCTTATGGAAATGAAGTGCTCCGTTTCTCCGAAGTCTAGTTTGGGTAATCAACGGCCTGGTAGTGGGTGGATTGTTTGAGAATAGCTAATCACATCTTCACTCTTTCGCTCCGCGAGCGTTGCAGCCAATTACAAAGGCTGTCAGGCATCACAGCTTAGTCAATGTCAGCGGACACTTCAAAATGCATGGAATATCGACAAGTCGTTGTGACAAGGCAGATCTGAAAGCGTACAAATTTTTTATCAGTTGCTGCAAATAAGGTGGATAAGCACTTTAAATAATCCCAATACATCACAAAAGTACCAGGAATGAACTAACCTCAGTCAAAATCGATCTAATTTAGGTCAATTCTAGACTTCAATCAGCTGTACTGAAAGATAGGGACACTAAGGATAGACAGTCACTTTAAAACGAAAAAAAAAAAAAAAAATCGAGTGACGCTTTTCTCAAAAATACTTTCTGCATGCATGAGTGACTTGATCAGTCAGGCCCAATTTTGTGCACAGAAATGGGAGTGAATGGAAAGGGAGGAGTTGACTTACTTGGAGTGCTTGGCATTCTTATAGGCCTGCTTGACACTTTCCTAAAAAAATAAAGAACCATTGCTCCAAATATTTGGAAAAAAAGTGTTTCCAAAACGAAGTAGTTATTTTGACGCCCTCATGTTGACCCCGTTGGGTCAAGGAATGCGCATACAGGTGTGTGTGCGTTTTTGCCACCAAGCGCCCTCGCCGCGGTAGTCCCAACAACTAAGCTGGTGGTGATACAGGGTAGAGGCATCCTTGCTGACAAAGGCGTAAGGGGAAGCGGCGAGCAATTGTGCATAAAGTACATTCCAAGCTAGGAAATTAGGAGAATCCAAGGCCCGTTGGGGATCCAAATGTCAAATAAATAATCCATGAAATTGCTGATCGAAAAGTAACGGCAATGGTTTATTTTAACGGCGCATTTAAAAATGTCATTAGTGATCTTGAATGGGAACACGAAGCATCTAATAGGGATGAAGTGTTGGTTTTCGTGACGAGTTTACTGTCATTTGAGACGACTGGGAGGCTTTTTGTTCTAATTGCATCTGTCGCCATCTTAATCACTTCAGCAATTTGCGATTCCAAGTTCACACTGAAAGCAGAAGGCCCTGCTACTAGTCATAATCAGGCTTTCCGGTCACAAAGGTTCCAGTCAAAGAACTCAATAACCCACCTGAAATTAGGTCATCCAACACGGAACAGAGCTTGAGACGCCCAAGCTCCTAGTATTCAATGTGTGGAAAATAAGGCCACCTCAAACCCACACGCCTTGTGTTGCATACTCAGCTGTGTAGCCCCCCGGTTTCCGTGGTTTCCACTTCTATCACGCCGCACGGTCGGAAGGCCGCGACTACAGCCTTGCAGCCTTTCTGTCCATGAACAGCGAACCATTCTTCCATGCTTGCATGCCTTATTGCGAGGTGACTCTAGCACTCTGATCGTCTATTTACCAAAAACGATTTACCATTGCAAAAGATCACTGAATGAATTCTCTGAGGCATGAAAAAATTCCACCCCCCCTCCCCCCAAAATCAAAAGGGCTGGTAAAAGAGTTGGCGGGAATATGAAGGAGAAAAGAAAAATGATAATGTAATTATTGCCCAGAAGGCATAATAAATGAGATTCTGGTCTACGAATTACAAAAAAACAGCGTTTGTGTTAAAATCAAACACCGAAAACAACCTCAAAATCACCTCCACTTGACAGACCAGGAATTTCATCGTCAGGATTTGTCTCAGAGGGAAATCCAACCACCCCAGCCTGCAAGAGATTTGCTCCATTTGCACATTGGCTAGCGCATCAACTGCATGGTGCAATTATCCTCATCAGACCAAGGGCTTCGGGTCAAATTCAATTTCTACTGCCGTAGCATCAACCATAAAATGCCGTAAAATCACACCCACACAATGCCAAAGGGCATCGTTCAGCATAATCCGCGTAGCAGAAAGGTACTTCAACTGTATGCTACTGGAGAAACCCTTCTGTCCCCCTGATTCCGAGTTGTGCTCATGCCATCAGTCTCTTACCCCCCCTGGAAGATGGCAACGACACTGCCTCCCAACCAGGTGTGCCCTGCATCTGCAGGCTGTAATTCAAGTAATAGAACCATAGGGTAGCCAAACAGAACACATTCTTTACCTTTTGAAGCAACCAATACCGCAATCTGTCATCGGAGATAAGCTTACTGCCAAATCCACTTCGATAAGGACCCGATGTTTTCGGAAACTAGAAAAAAATGTGGTTCTGGCCACCTGCCTTTTTTTCGCATTTACACTTCCCGGGAAATCATGCTACTGTCTAGTGCTAGTGCTTGGTATTTGGAGGCACCTCAGACTACGGCAGATGAAGTGAGGTGGTGTCTTTCTCGCGTTTTGACAATCTCAAGTGCAGATCTCACCATTGTTGAGGCTAGTCATATAAAACCTCGCACTTTTTTAGGAATGCAAAGGGAACTGATTCTGTGATCCTGGTCCTAAACATGAACAAATAGCAACAAATGATTGGTGACTATAGAGAATGAGGGAACCGCTTTAACGTGATGCATCAGTCTTTCAGTAATGCATGATCAGAAACACACTTCCTAAAATTCCTTTCTGAGTGGTACATCGCTCCACTACCACATACTACACCTCCGCACGCTACACATACAAAAGTTGTAAAAAACTTTCACAGCTCTTCAGCTGGAATCAAAATCGGATCTGCGAGGCAGACAGGCTCAACTCACATACATTAAGTTTAACTTACATTTCACGGTATGAAGGTGCGCTAAAAATAGGGGGAAAGTGGTGCCAAGGGGGAGGAAGAGTATTACCCCGTCAGATCGACGCACTTCCATTCGGGCCTTACAATTTGCGCATACAATCGCATACGCTTTGCGGGTTACAAGAAGCCACTGATTTAGTATCACTAGGTAGCCACTTTGTTTATGAAAAAAGTTATTGAGGCAGATACCAACTTTAACAGATTTTAAGAAAGAAATCACATAAGGTAAGACAGCACCTCTTCAATAACTTTTCTACAGCTTCGTGTCAATTTCACCCCTTCCCAATTCAACCTCCTCCAGTACTGGCGACGACTATGATTACGATGATACGGAGTTCTACTTACGGAATGTTTAATGGAGGGAATTAGCTAGTTCGCCTAACCGACGAAATAGTACCTATGAATACGTAGCAAAATGTACCACCACCGATGAAACAGGACACATTTCTGCAATGAGGATTATTCATCAAACCATTTGCGTGTCTGGTTCACAACCCATTATCATGCAACTGACCACCTGTGAGGAAAGAAACGGAGAGGATATGGGGGGCCCCGGGGAGGGGCACCCAGTAAGAAGCGTGGACTGTGCACTAGAAAGGTGCATGTTTTACTTTTGGGCACATCTGTGTGAGTTTTTTCCGCCTTCCTTGATGGGTTGGGAGCAAACCTACGGCCGTTTTCTGCTGAAATGATTTAAGTGTACTGGAACGAAACCAATCGGTGCTTCAAGGGACTGGTGAAAGTGAAAAGTACTTTGACGTGGACCGATTTCCTCATTCCATTCACACAAGGATGATGTGAAGGGGAATTCGTCACGGTTTTGGTGTCCCTAGTACCCAAAAGGTAGCAGGAACGGGATTACTAACGGTCGCATTTACTGAGTAGGTAATGGTGCCAACTATATTCTTAGCCTCCCTGAGTAACCTCTAACCGACCTACCATTACATTAGTTGATGTAGCTGCAGTATCATTTCCCTCGCTATCACTGCTGATCGTTTCATCGTTGTCTGCTAAATCCGCTTCCGAAATGAGACTGGAGATAGAAGTAGCGGGATTGGATTCCAAAAGGTTGCAAATGAAAGCTCCAGCTTGACCTTCCAAACCCAGCTGGCGATTCATCTCTCGCCTGTCTAGAAGGGCGTCAACATTAGTCGCTGATGACGAAGCATCTTCTTTGACTGAAACAAGGAAACAGCAAGAAAAGGATTACTTTGACGACTCGCAAGTCTGTAAGCAAAGTGCGAAAACATCCAAACAGGGATAGGCCTTAGCTATGTGCCGAGAATGTTTAGATCGCTTATACAATTTCCCCAAAGAGGATTTGTATCACCACAAAACAGTACACTTGGCAATGCTCCAAAAACAATTTTGAAGCAGTACAAGCGAATGATAGTTCATAATGTAAAAAGAGGTCCATACCAAAACAATAATACAGACAATAAAGCAATTCCACATGACCGTTCACCTCTCAGTTTATCGACCCAAATCCAGGACCACTTTGTACTTAAAAATCACGAATTTGCATCGCTTCATCGCATTCTCAGACCGTCATGATGATGAACTTCATCAAGTCCCACCAAGTAATCAAGTTGTGAAACAGACGGCTCAGGAATACTACATTTGATAGCGTTATCCTGGATGCGTGGTCGAAGCATCAAATATAAGAAAAAAAAGCCAAGTCAAATATTCATCTACATTGCAACCAGTGAGAAATCCAGGGCCTTTTAAAGAGGATATTCAACATTATTTCCTTCTCCTTTGTTTCTAAGAGGGACTACCTTCGCAAAAAGGCGATTGGTTCGGTTTGACAGGGCAGTCAGGGCACGTTTCAAAACACAAAACTGTTTTAAAGGGGAAAATAGCTTCTAAGCAGGTTGAGTCTGAGCGTGTTATGGGACAACCTCTGCCTTAAAACGTCAACCGCCACTAATGGGTTTCAGGATTAGAGTTGTCCACCCCTGAAGAAAATAGGTAAAAGCCTTCACATCAATTGAATCGAAGGCTGTCGGTAAGTTGCCAATGGGTGGACAGAAAAACCGAAAGTGGCCCAACCGGTTGTAGGTAGAGGCTGAAGATGTGGGGACTGGGTGAGGGCTTGCGATCATTGCCCTTGGTGTGTGACAGCAATACAATGTTTAGCGGTCAAACAAGGTCGACAACATTGTTGTCAATGTTTTTCAATGAGCAGCAAACACCACTCATGCACCAATCAGTTCATCCATTTACCTGCCCCTCCACTCTATCCGCATTCCTATTATACCATAATTGCATTCTTTCATCCATCTATCCATCCAACCGTTTCCGCCCCCGTCAAGAAATAGTCGGCCTGTTGAGTAATCTATCGACACCTATCATCACCTTTACGTCCAACAGCCTCATTCCTTGGACCGACCATTTATTCACCCACCTACACGCCTTTTCAACCATGTCACAATCCAGTTTAGCCATCCTTTCGTCCCTTGTTCCGTCCATCCCGACCTGTGTCACTACTCAATTAATCGCTAAATGAGTGAAATAAAGTGCGCCAGACTAATTGCTTACTTCAATACTCTGCCGTCCAATAATCTTTTCGAGAATTCTGGGTCACTCACATATCTATCCTATCAGTTACAGGGACACTTGACTTCTTTCCACAATTTTGAGGCAATAAACACATTGACACGACCCTTCTACCGCCATGTCGCAAAACAAAGTCGCAAGGAACAGGAGATTGAAATTTTTATAATAATAAATAATACAATGTACTATGTACGAACACTATCGGATTCGTAACGTCACAATGAAGAATACCAATTTTTACCTCAATTCCAAGTTAAAAAGGAAGAAGTTTCCACTCTAAGAAATCAATGCTGAGGACAATATGGTTTGGTTCTGTTCAATGCTTCTGGCTGCAAAGAAATGTGCTAAAAATATTCACCAAAATATGAAGTCGACTTACCCTTCCCATCTGTATAATTGCTAGTTCTTCTTGCGCGCTTCGAAGGGCTTGGTTTGTCCTTGGCGAATTCACGTAGATCTGCGCTGTACAGTCGAGCACCATTTTCTAACACCAGGTCCAAATTGAGACCAGCAAGGGAGAGAAATGATGTTGTGGTCGATTCTACCTTCTCCCCCTCCTCGCCCCCCGCATCTTCCGCCTCTTTCACACTAGCCGCTTTTTCTGTAGGCAACCATGGCGACAAATGAGCAACCATCGAACGGATTGCCTCCGCTGCTGCGATCCGTGTTCTCCAACTTTTGTTGTGCAGTAGGCCGCGCAACTTTAATAAACCAATTGGGAGGAGACAAGTCAAGGTCGGTGGAATGAGCCGAGAGAGAGTATTGCAATACCTTAACTCTTAGATTTGATCTGTGCACTTAAGTTAGCCCATACGTAGGAAACATCCACCAGTGACGACGAAAGTGAATGGGACTAACTTTTAGGTAAGAGAGTGCTACACAAATGGGCCCCACAAATCCCATCCACCTAACAGAAAACAAGTGATGGATGGGAATTGGGAACCCTCTCGTTGTCACATGATTTGGTTACCCTCGTTTTGTTATTATCGTTGGGATGGCTAGTTCAGATGTGCAATAATGCCAATTAAGCAAAGACACTATTTGTTGTACTTTTATACAGCATTACCCAGAGTTTTTAAAATATATGAAATCACATAACTGACTCATACTTATCGCATCGAAGCGGGAGCGCAGCAAGACGTAGGGCCTACATTTTGATTCTGTCAAAAATTAAATTTTCAGTGGTTTTAAAATCAATTAGGCATCTTGAAAGGAGAAAAAACAATTGACATCGCACTACTTGGCAAGAAAATTCTTCCCTAGTCAGGCGTTTTCAGAAACGGCTGACAAGGTTTGCTGTACAACAGATCACTTAGATGCACCGGACGCGCGAAGAGAAAAAGTCAACTCAAGATTGGTTGGATGAACCAAGAGAAAGGAAAGAGAAGTCGACGGCAGCCATAGTAGCCAATAGGAGTTCAATAATGGCAACTTCCCAACACTCGCCATCGGGCTTTATGAAGTGTGACTGATTTCACCGACTTCAATTCAGTTCAAATGGCTCGCCTGCATCCCATCAGCCCGATCATGGCAACCCGACAGGTAGTACTTGTTGGCATAAAATTTGAGAGGAAATAATATTCGCTTACCTTCCAATACGGTTTATAAGTGGCCAGGCAGATAATTTGGAATTCCTCCTAGACGGTAGCAAGTTTTAAGCACACAGTAAATCTGGCATCCTACTAGTGACTGTTTACGAGTACTGTGTGAGCATTTCTTGCTACTAAAAAAAAAGATATTTAAAAGGCCTTCATATCTACTTTAATGAATGATTTGCTTGTACACGAGGATATATTTCACATTGAAATGAAGAAGTGTCAATCACTGGAGTAAATTCGTCGTTTCACGTTGTTTCGATTGCAAATTTGCCGTCTCTTCTTTGGTCCTGCCCCAACTGGCATCAATCAACCCACCTAGGCCCAAAGTGACAGTTGGTGCAATTGTAAATAAGGACAGCCCCCTAGGTTTTCATCTCTCCATTCTCTATTTCAACACTATCCACCCGTGACAAAGTAGTTTCCACGTCCAAATGATGGTTCAGCTAACAAAAATCAAAGGACGTGATTCCACCGTGATCAGGAGATTAGGCATATCAGGTGATCGAAACGTTCAGTGTGGTTTACGAAGGAGATCGCTGTCATTACTTAGTGCAATCTTGAGAGACTTCAAAAGTACGTACAGCTGCTTATAAACATGAATTAGGAGACATACGTAGGTAATGGGCTACTCTCCATTGACCTCTCCTCCACGCTTCTCAAATGCTTAAGCCTAAAATAGCAGCTGAATCTGATTTGATTCCAACCTCTCTACCATAAGGAAGCAAAGTCGGGTCCGAAGTTGGCCATGTCTCTTGTAAAGTTGACTGTATACTGCCTAAATATGATTTTAACTACTCATTCCAAGCCATAGCATCGACGAAAATTGTTGAAAATCATTGAATGTCGTCAGAATCTCCGAATCAACACGGTGATTAATGCCTCGTCCCTCTCTCTAGAGAAACTAGATGCATTACATGTTTTTGTTCTGGACCACCTGGAACAAACACTGCGGACCAGCCAGCAAAATGCAGGGTGAACAGAAATATAAGCTAAAATGGTCCATGTTTTGTAAAGTGAGAGCACTTCACATTCAGCCTGACCCAAAAAACATAGCAAATTGCACCCTGCTTTTAGAACAAAAATGTCACAACCATCCGGATTATGATTACCCGCTGAGTGTTTTACAAACAAGTGCATTGCTTAGCAGGACAAAAACCAACTTTCGTTTCCAGTGATGATGGCATTCTCAAATTACTACTCAAAGATGGCTGGAGGAAAGGAGGCCGAATAGAGGTCGTTGTGAAATGTAGGATCCAACTGAGACATTCCCCATACAAAATTATTGACGAAATTATTATAGACTAGGGAAACAGTGAAAGAAAAGAACAGCAGAGAAAGGGCCATCCCAATCTACTGCTTACATCTTTAACTTAAACTGCCACCCAACTTCTGCACAGAAATATCACAACTTCAATCGGTAATGATCGCATAGATGCGATGGACAAAGAATTTCGTGAATGGCTTCAACATAGATGATATGAAAAAAGATGAGCCACCTGATGCTTAAGAAAATCGAAACAAGTTGAGAACGATCAGCCAGTACCAACATTTAACCACAATGCAAAGTAGAACAACGACCCTAAGAAATTGGGTAGAGGTAAAAATGTAAGAACTACCGGTATGCAGAACTTCAATTTCCACCACTCAGCATGAAAGCACGGCTCATCACACAATGAAAATCCACATATTTCTTACTTGACATTACTTGACCTTACTCCGCTTCCATCCTTTCACAACGTGTACATGCACTTTAAGCAAGACATCCAGCACAACACCACCACTGGTAACTGATGCCACGCACCACCTGCTCACTATTTGCACAAACACAAGGACATCATCACGTTCGCGCAACCCACCCAAGGTTTCGCTCCTTCTGACAACTGACAAGACAATCACACTCCGTTAGCCAATTTCACTCTTCACGCCTACCCTTCACTCATCCGCAAGATGCACTGTTAGTCCTCACTCCCGTCCACACCACAACACACCACTCCACACCTACTCACCACAGCACACCTATTTACCCTTCCCAATTGGTCTTCACAGCGCCCCCATCGTCCAAGTCGTTCCATCACTCACCACTCCCGTAAGTATGACCACCATACCACACAACACCACACCACACCACACACCACACCACATTGCACTACACGGCTCACCTCCACCTCCCACCCCTCAACCAAGCGACATCGAGGTGACAACGACACCCACTCAACCATCCCTCTTATAAGTGGGACACTCACACCCAGATGCCCACCCAAATCATCCACCTCATCCAATACTCGTCCTCCACGCCAACATCAATCCGTCTCCACCAAGCACTAAAACAACATCGTCACATACACGTGACTGACGTCACCACGCAGCTGCAATGTGATGCAGCACTTCATTCACCACTCCATGTCATTCCAATGTCCTCCACTTCTACACCCACACTGCAGCCACAACAGTCAACTACTCGAATAGCAACACGTTCTTCAATCCCACCTCCGATTACTTTCTACGTCCGGTCCATGCTCCCAAACCAAACTGGCGCCATCCACCAGCATCACGAAGGACGTTGCTCAACACAGAAGTGCCTCGTACCACCTCCATCGTGAAGTTACACGAATTCACGATTTGTTGCAAGTGTGCACGAAGATGAGACGAGACGACAGATCAACAGTGATCAGCTGTCACCACCACCACCGCCACCACCGTCGACTTCTCCACGATCACCACCAAACCTGTGTCATTGTCCCAAGGACCGATGGGACACTAGGGCTTAGTGAAATCAAGAAATGGCACGCAAGGAACTTCACCATCATTCGGTCTACGGTCCAAGACACAAGCAGACGTTTAGCGTCACAAACCTCCATCACCACTAGTTGCGCACTGATCAATCGCTTAATGCAACTTCCAAAAAGTGTGAAATTAAGGCATTTCATAATCTATCTCCTAGACGATTGAGGCCACAGGTACTTCAATTACACTCCAAACATCTCCATGCCACGAAAACTGACATGAAAGAGGCAAATTCTTGCATTAGGGAAAGAAGTAGACATACTCTTGCAAGGGAGAGGGTCGTTGGGATAATTTTGGAGGAATATAGCAATCAACCTATCTGCTGGATTGCTTGGACTTGAAATTTAGACCTACAAACCACAACGACATCATCACTATGCGTAATGCGAATGCAAATCAAGCATCTCAAACTCCCAGATGAGCAGAGCAAATGACAAACGATACGGTTAATCAACCCAACCAATGCCAAAACCAATATTATGCAGTCTTCTCTGGAAAGAAGGTTCCCCAGAAGAATACGGTGGAGTTAAGATGTGGCATTTAAAAGCAGATTTCATTCACTAAAGCGACTTTGAGCTTTGCAAGTACCCATCATATCTTGGTGCGATATGGCCACATTGGAATTCAAAAGGCCGGAGACTCATTGAAAACCTGGTCGGTCGGAACTGTTGCATGAGTTAACTGTCTAGTGCTTGTGCCACGCTGAAGTAGGAATTCATGAGTATGCTGCATAAATTGGGATAAATGGGAAAATGAGTGCAGCGCCCAACCATCGACCAGACTACTACCAGTAAATTAATCGAACCCTACCGTCAAATACCTCCAGGACATAGAGGTACAGCGCAGACATAGTTAAGGAGATCACCCACCTTATGAATGGAAAGTGCAGTACGAGAAATAGCAGTCAGGAAAAACCACTCAGCACAAACCACAACAATGCGCAAAATAAGAACCTTCTTAAAATGATAGTGGATGACTTAGCAAGAGAAAACCAGGGAAAATCATTATAGAAACATCGCAAGCGCCTCTGCATCACACAAGCAAAATTAGGGGTCTTTTACCATCTAGCATTTCGTCAAACCAAAACTACGCAGCGACCATCACAGGCAATCAATGCAGTCAGGGTTCCAACATCTCTCCACTAAAGGGGTGATAAAAGGAGTCATTTTTCATCGGTGGTAAAGGCGGACATATCAGTACAAGGACGACACCAACCAGACCTACTTCGGATTTTGCCAACATTCCACATTTGCCACAGTTAATTGTAAGAAATCTTCCTCCTCGCAGCTATTCTGCGCTGCCATTTCAAGTTGGAGCATTGGAATCACAAATCGGAATACTACCTCCAACTTGGACATGCAAAAACATTCCCACACTTATGCCAGTGCCAAAGTCCAGTCAATATAAAACGGACATGTCATGCAAGTGGAGCAAATGGGCTAAGCAGTTAAAACTGCACACCTTTTGACCAGGCCAGAGGTTTCAGAGAGCGGTCACGGTGAACTATCCTTAGGAGGCCAAGATACTGTTAAAACACGGTAGAATAGACTATTAGATGGCCATGGTAAGGAATTAACACAAATTTACTAATTGGACTAAAGTGACAAAGTTGAGGTCCAGAGAAACGCAGTCCCCAACCAGGTAAGGTAGTTAATGGCATTGCTCCATTCAACCATGATTCCAAACAGTGGGAGATCACAGAACCTGTAAACACTAAGAGCTGAAATGTTAATACTTGGAATCGTCCTTCTTTCTATGGCAGAATCGACCACTTAATTTACACGATAGCATGCCTCTCGGCGAGAACATTTGATTTTAACAAATAAGTTACACACTCGCCTCCCACATAGTTAATACTACAAGACTTTAACACACCACGCCTGAGCCAAAACGAAACGAGCATCCGCGATCGGCGTACAAGTGGTGCAAAGAAGAAAGAGGATTGAGCAACCCAGTCTGCAAGAAATTTGACTAAAACATTAACAAAGGAGAGAAAGAAGTGTTTGCCCATCATCCGACTCATACTGACATTGGAGAGCACAAGCCTGGATTACCGGAAAAATAACTATCCAGTAAGACCCTTGAGCAAGGCTGCAGCATTAGTGACCCATGCCAATACTAATCGTTCGCGTGATCATCGAAAAACAGTAACATCACCCCATCGCCAAAGTCGATCGGACATGTGTCAACGCAGCGCAACTTCACCTGAGTGGAGCGAATTGACGAAAAGGAATCACAGTTGTACAAGCTAATTTCACCTTGTTGAGACCGAATTCAGCTAATCACTGGAGTAACATGAATGAGAAGGAAGAAATCCATCCTACACTCTTTCGGGTCGAGTCCTCAAATCCTATGCCAGGGTAACATGCAAAATTCGCACGCAAAGGTGCAGTCTGAAACCCAAGTGCTTTAATCAGACAGTTTGGCGAGAAGAGGCAGCCCACAGCCAGACCAAACAAATTAACGATTGTTATCATCACCATCGCCTTCACCCGGACACCGTCAAATAAGAGGATAACGAACGTGTCTGCGCATTCTGTTGATGCGAAAAATACACTGGTTGCCAAAGCCTACTGCCAATATCGCTCTTCAGTAGACGTACCATCACAATTCATCAGCTATTTACAAAAGGACATAATCTTGCTGTTAACTTCTACTTCTGCAAGCCGTTTCGTCGACAAAAGCTAACAACCCACTACTTCATCTTGTCCATTTCTCGGGTCAATATTCCACGTCTCCCAAGAAAAGATGCAATTCACCAACTGGTGCATTAAATATTGTACGTTAACGTGACTCACCACTTCCTTCTCCCTTCCCTCCCCCGCGCACCCACCTATCCACCCACCTGAAAGTACTTTCTTTCCTAGGGTTTACCCTTGTGCTTTCACTTTGTGCATCCTCTTGCGTTGTCTAGTGGGCAAAACACGACAAAAAAGCAACCATTCACCGCCTACCAGTTGCGTAACCCTGCATTACATCCAGTTGATAAACCTCGACCCTGAAGTCTTCAGCCTCCACCAAGTTAACACCTCACGCTGAACAATTCCCTCTGCATTGCCTCACACACACACGCGCACAAACACAAAGCAGTCTTATGGAAATGAAGTGCTCCGTTTCTCCGAAGTCTAGTTTGGGTAATCAACGGCCTGGTAGTGGGTGGATTGTTTGAGAATAGCTAATCACATCTTCACTCTTTCGCTCCGCGAGCGTTGCAGCCAATTACAAAGGCTGTCAGGCATCATAAGTCAGTCATTCAGCTAGAAGACAATCCAAAATATATGCTGCGTTTCCATAAAGTCGTGAAGGCAGGGAAGAACGAATTAGTAGTCTTTCGGGTTAACTGTCATTCTCTAGCGAATCCAATGTGGGACCCTCTTGCCTAGTAGCTGTCATCAGCTTTCCAGTTGATTTGTGTGAACCGACTGTAATATCATCAAACGCTTCGCGTTAAGCGTTGCCTCAAACCGTACACAGTCCTTCATTAGCAAAAACACCAGATCTTGTTGAACGTGGTACATCTGTGCTTACGCGATTCGGCACCGGAAAACCAGCTTTAATCTGTTAAAGTACGTTCTGCTCCCACACTTCCTCTTAGACCTAGACGATAAGTGCTACAGAAAGGATATTTTGCACATTTGGAGCTGGATTTAAGTTTGCAAAGTAGAGAAAGAAGAAAGTTACACCAAATTCAGCCGGTATTTTGCGTAAAAAAGCTCAAAATAGAAATGGCAGAAGAGTACCCCATCGATGACAGATTGACGTACATCATCTGCGCCTTATAATGTATGCACATAAACAATCACAGGCACCTTGCAGATCTCTTCACCTTGCAATTATGTCCTCAGAATGAGGTACCACAAGGACCACACTGACCTTTTTGTCACCTGATAAAACCAAGATACAAATACATTTGCCTTAGCAACTAAACTAAATGACGCAAATAGTCGCCACTTTCACAGATGCATCGCATTTACAATGCCTCAGAATTCAGGCTATCAAACTACGAAAGGGCTAAAACAGATAGAGCAATGTCAACCCTCCATCACCTCGCTTTAAATGCTGCACTAACTCTATGATGCCAAGAAACGATGAAGCATGGAGAGGCAGGCTAAAATATCCCTCTGACATCAGTGGAATAGCTGGATAAATTGATTAAAGAATCGAAAAATTAAAGGTGAAAATGGAACATTTGTAATCACAAATAGTCTTAAGCAACCATTCCACCTCATAATCAGAGTTTGAGTTGACTTCAAAGATGGAAGTAGGGAAAAACAAAAAGGCTCTGCAAATGCAACAAGGGTAGATTGTAACCAGACCAAAGAGTCTCAACCTGGCCAACTGATCCAGTCATTAGCAAATCGTTAGGCGATATTTACTGAGAACACCAAAATAACACCAGGACCCACTGCCAGAGGAGAAAGAAAATTTCTAGCAGTTTAGACTCTCAACCAACTACTCATTTTACTAAAAACTGCGACAGACACATAAGTATTGTCATGCCAGTTTGTTTTATACCAATAGGACGTCAACAAAGTACTCATTAAGGACGAAAAAAGAAAGATAATTGGAAACCCATCACCACCATCTAGCTGGAGAAAATGAAACAATGTTGACATTTAATAATACCACACGGCCACCTGGGTTCATCCTCCCTAACTTTCACTCTTTCACGACGTGTACATGCACTTTAAGCAAGACATCCAGCACAACACCACCACTGGTAACTGATGCCACGCACCACCTGCTCACTATTTGCACAAACACAAGGACATCATCACGTTCGCGCAACCCACCCAAGGTTTCGCTCCTTCTGACAACTGACAAGACAATCACACTCCGTTAGCCAATTTCACTCTTCACGCCTACCCTTCACTCATCCGCAAGATGCACTGTTAGTCCTCACTCCCGTCCACACCACAACACACCACTCCACACCTACTCACCACAGCACACCTATTTACCCTTCCCAATTGGTCTTCACAGCGCCCCCATCGTCCAAGTCGTTCCATCACTCACCACTCCCGTAAGTATGACCACCATACCACACAACACCACACCACACCACACACCACACCACATTGCACTACACGGCTCACCTCCACCTCCCACCCCTCAACCAAGCGACATCGAGGTGACAACGACACCCACTCAACCATCCCTCTTATAAGTGGGACACTCACACCCAGATGCCCACCCAAATCATCCACCTCATCCAATACTCGTCCTCCACGCCAACATCAATCCGTCTCCACCAAGCACTAAAACAACATCGTCACATACACGTGACTGACGTCACCACGCAGCTGCAATGTGATGCAGCACTTCATTCACCACTCCATGTCATTCCAATGTCCTCCACTTCTACACCCACACTGCAGCCACAACAGTCAACTACTCGAATAGCAACACGTTCTTCAATCCCACCTCCGATTACTTTCTACGTCCGGTCCATGCTCCCAAACCAAACTGGCGCCATCCACCAGCATCACGAAGGACGTTGCTCAACACAGAAGTGCCTCGTACCACCTCCATCGTGAAGTTACACGAATTCACGATTTGTTGCAAGTGTGCACGAAGATGAGACGAGACGACAGATCAACAGTGATCAGCTGTCACCACCACCACCGCCATCACCGTCGACTTCTCCACGATCACCACCAAACCTGTGTCATTGTCCCACGGACCGATGGGGCACTAGGCCGTTCGGTAATGCAATGGCTTAGTAAAATCAAGGAAGAAATGGCACGCAAGGAACTTCACCATCATTCGGTCCACAGTCCAAGACATAAGCAGACGTTTAACATTAAAGGCAACAACTGCTATCAGCTTTAGACAGTATGGGGCAGAAATGACTAATAATTGAGCAATTTGATATCTTTTAAAAGGCGATTTTTTAATCAAACCTAGACGCACCATTGGTCGATAGAATAACACCAATAATCAGATTCGAAACGTCTTTAGAGGAACGAAATACCTGGGTCAAACAGCCAGTAATTATAAGGTAAAGCATTTTTGTGCAATACACCATGGCGAAGACAGAGTAAAAAATAGGTATTCCGATGTCAAGCAAAAGCAAAAAATCCTATTTTAAGAATGATTTCAACCAGAATATTAGTTGGGTTTTCAAAGTTCTTATTAGAATAGTAATAGTGAGGCTAGATGGTGTGTGCTGTTCAATCAATTTCACTAATGTTTTCCAACAGAGGCCTTAAAACCACGGTCCTAAGTCCCATTGACACCCAACAAAACCGAAGCTGTAATGGGTCTGAAAAGTGCATCACAATAGTGCCAATGGCCGCTATTTTCAACTACGTCAGACAAAATTGGAAGGTAACGGAATGACAGCCTCTGGCCAGACCAAACGTAATGGGTGTCAGTTGATCACACTGTCAAGCTCTCTGAGGATGGAACATTGCAAATTCACTTGGTTGCGTAAAACAAGAGGCAAGACCTTTCACAATCACCAGACCTGGAGCAAAATATTTATTTCACAACGCAGAAAGTATTCAATGAAAAACACCGAGGATCGTTGATGGTGAAGATAACCGAGGCAATCTCACTGCAAACATGAATAGACCTTAGAAATGATTAAGCCGCGAAGCAAACAACTTCTCCATGGCAAAGAACTGAATAAACACTCAAAATTGCAAGTACTCCTAGATATTTTGAGGCCACAGAAGCAAACTTCACAGAAAATGACCTCTTGATAGTCCAATAGACAGTTTCAAATCGACAACCAACCTAACGAACGATACTTGAACTGAGAATAATTTTAACGAGTGCCAAGACTGAGCCCAGTTGTCAAAATACCCAATTTAGGGGAATGATTTCAGGTTTTCTGACAACTCGCAAGTTCCTCTCTATCAAGAACTATTACCCAACTTAGAAGTGGGTGGCTGAACCAATGTAGTATGACCACATCAAAACAGGTTCAGTTCTCACAGACGAATAAGCTGATCATTGATTATGAGAAATGGCAAACGTACTCGTGCCAAAATGGCATCCACATCCTCGGGTGCTTTTTGAGCGAGTTCACCCAGTTGACGAGCGGCGGTAACACGCAGCGTCTCGTTTGGACAGCTCTCAAGGAGGACGAAAAGACGATCCAAACTGAAAGAGGACCGAGAGCAAGCCCCTAATTAATCATGACCCAAAAAATAGAAAATTGCTGAAATGATAGCACAATTAATAAACGGCAGGCAAGATGAAAAGGTAATTGTAAGTGTAGGTGAAAAAAAGGAGAGCACCTATCAGAAGATGGTTGCAAAAAAAGGACAGGGCCCAACGAATACAGAGAAAATTCAGCGAGTATCGACAACCCGATTGAAGAACCTGATACATGTCTCCTAGCAATTGAAAATGTAAGGTATCATAAAGTACAGAGTCACTCCTGCGAAAGAATATACCATCTCAGTGAAAATTGTAACAACTTACGCCTAAACCTTAAACCACTGACCGCAAACAACATCAAGAGGACGACCAGTTAAGTAGAACCAGACCCACTGCGCTCATCACACCAAGGCAGCTTGCCCAACGCTTCATTAGCACCTTATTCAACAAGGACCGCTCGGGCTCCCTCTGTTTCGATTATGTGTAAGGTCATTCAAGGGACAGATGAGCATTACTTTACAAGATAACGGGGAGCTGCGGTGTATAAGCATCTACTAGCCCACCTTTTCCGTAAATGTTGTCCAAATAACCCAACAAACCCACCACTTAACCTCCGTGCCCTAACGAAAAAACTCACAGACTTTACGAAACATGCACAAACGAAGACAATTTCATATTTTGAAGCAATTAAGTAACAATTTACCGGCTCGCCATCTAATTTAACCAGAAAAACCACCAGTGTCCCCGAATCTTCCACGAAACACCTATGCGAAGACAGCGAACGCAACCAAACTCCGAACATATTTATAGTGAGAGCCATTTCTAATTACAACGGGTTAAAAAGGGCCCTCCAGGACTCCCATTGGTCTGATTCTGGTTCATTACAGCATGGCTACGCTTTCGGCCTTCGATTTGAGACAAATAAACGAAACACAAAAAGAATCGTAAAAAACATAATCTGAATCGTAGCAAAATACGTTAATAGCTGTGAGTAAAAAACGTGGACATTTAAAAGCCAGGAGAAAGTTATATGGTGTGTCATGCATGGATTAGCTACGACAAAATATAGGTGTGTTAAGCGAAACAAATTGTGTCCATGTACATCAGATTAAAAAGTTGCAAACTAGAACGCTACGTAAGTGTCTCAATAAAGCTCAGGCACTCAGCGGTCTCTAGCTAAACATGAAAGAGCAAAGATGAAGGTGAAATGGTAAATAATTAGCAATACGTGCTTGTTGTCCTTAGGAGACAAGTTGTTAAAAATGAGCGGCAAAGATAGTTAGATGGTTGCAGTGGTATTCGATGCAAGAGCTGCTACAACTGTTCCATTTCATTTTATTTATGCTGGCGTAACCATACATTGTGATGCAAATCAGATAAAAGAATGCAGTTGTAACACTTTGTTTGTTCGAACTACCGGTGTAGGTCACTTGGGTGGCCATCTTGTTCTAGCCGGTTGGTCGGCCTCCGGGCCGTGCCAACAGCCCCCAAGCCCTCTGTTCCCGGAATATATATATTCTGCCCTAGTACTGCGCCTTCTTTTACCTTAAAGGGAGCCTCGGGACGCTACATTGGTGGCAGCGGAAAGCGGACCCGACTTTGATGGATTTTATCCTGCTCCATGCCGCTTCTGGCAAATGTCGGCGTTGTGAAAGAAGTACATGTGCTACGGAGGGGAGAACCTTTGGTATCTCGTAACAGAAGGGTTGAGATCGACGTTCATCTTCGACATCTCCCTCGCCCTCGTGTTCGACAGGGAAGCTATTAACAACTGAAGCGACACTAGCCGTGGACTCCAAGCCCAGAGGAGGGCCAAGAGGCGCGCATTTGCTGCACTGAGTGCTACGCGGAATTGATGGCACTACAGGAACACATGCGTTCGAACCTCGACGACTGGGACGGTTAGCTCGTGGGTGCTCCTCGCAGCACTGATTACGTTGTGATGGCTGACACGGGAGGCGGACGAAGGGGAGCGTCGGGGACGACGCTGGAAAGAAGAGAGGGGCTGTGTAATACTTTGTTTGTTCGGACTACCGGTTTGGGTCACTTGGGTGGCCATCTTGTTCTAGCCGGTTGGTCGGCCTCCGGGCCGTGCCAACAGCCCCCAAGCCCTCTGTTCCCGGAATATGTATATTCTGCCCTAGTACTGCGCCTTCTTTTACCTTAAGGGAGCCTCGGGACGCTACAGCAGTCACTTACAAACACTAATTTCTTTAACCTTAGCTTCATCGAAGCGGGCTGATTATTGGGGAAACTAGCTAATTTTTACCTTCATATAATTATGGCAAAGTCGTATCCTGTATGGGGAGAGAAAATTGTGGTCTTCATGCTGCTCCACAAAAATAGTTTATTAAGGCTGTGATGTGGCTTATGTCTTCATTTAATAACTTATGTTCCTAAAGGCACTCGGGTTTATTATGAAGCTCTGTTTACATCTACCGGTATGAGGACAAACTCAAAAAGTTTATAGCCTTAGCTTGGATTCCAAATTTTATTGCCTATGAATTATCAACGTAGTTTACACAAAGGATGCATTTGAGCCATATTTACATAGAGGTTTATTGCAAACTCGAGACACTATATTGGTATCTTTTATATTTGTGTGTATCAATTCTTTTCATATGTTTACCATGGCTTTCGCCTTTTCAAATCCATCTTAGGCTTATAATTGTATGCTTTAAATATATATGCGTGTGTTCCCCTTTTTTGTCATCAGTGATAACAAAAATATAAATTTGGAGTTCTGAAAGTTGTAAAGAAGTGCTTTACAGGCTTCTTTTTTGCATTTGTTTCATTGTGCTACCCATCCCACCCAATGGCTGCAACTCACTCAAACGTTACCGAGTTTGGCGGCGCCATTGTGCTTCGACTGCTTTTCGTGAGATGGATCTCAGTCTTGATGAAATAATCTCCAAAAATCGGGCCTCAAAGCGTGGTCGAGGTTCAAAATCCCAAACCGAACTGCGAAGGATCAGTGGTGGTCGTGTCCAAAAGCGACGAATCAATGATTTTCCCGTAAGTTGACCTCCATGTGTTTGACGTCGAATCTTAGAGACGAAGCCTTCCCGACAAGTGGCAACATGATCTTTTCCTTGGTAATGGAAGTGGGCTACCAAAGGGGAACGCAAAGATTCTCATTTCCAACCTCGACTACGGCGTAAACGATGACGACATTCAGGTACGCATCCCAATAGGCTGTCTTGATCGGTTTCCACTAGGAACTCTTCCAAGAATTTGGCGTTCTCCGGCGTGCAGCCGTTCATTACGATCGCAGTGGTCGATCGCTTGGCACCGCTGAAGTCATTTATGCTAATCATGCTGATGCGGCAAAAGCGATTGAACGCTACAATGGTTTACCCCTGGATGGTCGTCCCATGAATATCCAGTTTGTTGGAGCTGCAGGTTAGTCCGTCGTGAGGAAATGAAACGCGACGCGTTGATTTTGCTTACTCTGTGGACGGAGCTCGTTTGCACGGCTTTGTCATCATCTTGCGAGCTGCCTCGTAAGAAACTCAAGGCCTTCAATGGATGCGGTCCCCCTCCTCAGAGGTTTGATTGCATAATCCACTTTTTGCATAATTTATGCGTTAGACAGTGTGCTTTTTAAGTTCATTCTAGTCGAGCGTTCGCTGATCAGTGTTGATTGTTTTAGCTTATCATTGCCAACTTCAGTTTTGGTCGGTTCATTGGTGTCTTGTCAATAGACTTTCGCAGTCGATTTGTTCGTGGGTTTAGGTTGTTTTACCTGCCTGCACTACCACGCCTCCTGTTATTTGGTCACTTAATTTAAAATGACTTTCCAGAGCTGGTATTCACTTGGCATCCTTGATTCACTCAAGATTGAGCCTTCTTAACTACTTTTCCTTTAACCAGCATACTCCTGTGTTTTTGGGCGAAATGAGTGGTTGTTGGTATTATGGGCTTTTCATTCTTTGTCTATCAGCCCACTGTTCCATGTTCATTTTCGATGGGAGTATGGTCTCTTCAGCCGATTTGACTAGTTCTTTGGCATCATGTATCCACTCCGTCTCCCATTCAGGCTTTGCTTGGGATCCAAGTTGTGACAATTTTCGAAATCCTTCACTGTTGATATTCACCTGCATCATAAGTTACTTCAGCGTGTAATCATGCACCATTTCAGTTGCTGCACCTCACCTGTCTTGGCGTAATCATGTGTTTTTTCAGATGTGTTAAACTTCCAATAGCCTAATGGTTACTTGCGCTTTTGCGTAATCTACGCTCATTTCATATTGATTGGTCTAATTCGCTTTGCGTGAAAATTACAGCTAGCTTCAAATGGGTTCACGATCACTTACCTTCTTCACATGGAATATACTCATTAAACTTGTTTTCTCAGAGCTTGATCGCAAAAAGGCTTTTGTTTGCTCAAGTTGACTTTAATGTCTGCAGCCGCTCTACACGCTTCTCATTGGTCGGCTGCAACGTGTTGAAACCTTTCGTGGTTGTTTTCAGTTGCGCAATTTGTCTGTCTGATCAAATTCAGTGTGGTATTTCAACGGAAAGTCTTTTTTTAAGAGTTATCTTATAATTTGTTTAAAATTGCTTCTGATGCCGCTGAAAGTCATAGTGATGGGGTTAGTTTATGTATCGAAATGTGAACGGTTTGATGATTTATGCGTGATAGTGACGCGGTAAACTTTTAGTCCTCCTTTAATATTTTAAAATAGCACTTTATTACACTTTCTAAATGCCAGTTTTGGGAGGGTGCTTGCAGACTTAGTTTTGCATTCCTCGTAATCACCGCTGGAAGATTCAGCTCCTCCTTGCGCTATGGATTTTTAGTGGGTGATTGCTCTAGAACGAAACTTTTCTTTTTCCATTGCTATAGGAGATCTATTAGTGAGATCCTGATTCAAGGGAAACAGGACATAAGAATACTTTACTTACCCCGTGCAAGTGCTTCTTTTCTTAATCCTGAGTTCTTAATGGATACTAATTTCCAAGCTACTGTTCTGTGTGTGTCCTCGCAAAGCTTAAATCTGAACGGATTTAAGCTGATAGCTACTTTTAAAGTCTACATGTCCTTTCTCTCAGTCGGAATCAGGAATATTTTAGTTGTGTGATAGTCTTGTCTCTTAGACATCGTACTTTTTATTCAAAACACATCTCTTTATGAAATATTTTTCTGCGTTTATTGGTAAAACGTGTCTTTAAATAAGTGTAAAGGACTTACAGGGAGCCAATACACTTTTTCAAGCGTAAAACACTTTAGCTCGGTACTCCCTCGTTGGCTGGGTGATGCTCCTGTCACCATAATGAGATGTTTTAGCACATCTTAGTCGATGGTAAGACTTATGCTCCGAGATTTCTAAGTGCACTGTTTTCATGACTTATGCTTGATGATTCTCGGCATTTGTTTGGCTATCATCAATATGTATGCTCAGTGATGTTGGTCTCCTAGTACCCTTTATCCAATACCCTCATGAGTAAGTGCATCAAGGAATTTGCTTGACGGATTGTGAAATCATCTTTGTGCCACTGGTCTCCGTTTGTTGACTGATGAGGTCACGGTTACTTTCATGCTTTAGCATTGATGTTTGGATTTTATAAGGGGATAAGAAACTTTGGTGGACATTTTCACCGATAGCATTGGGGATGTAACTCATCCCTCCCATACGCACCCTTGATTTTCCTACACAACAGAGCAATCCATATTTGAACAGTGAACACTCATGTGGAGGCTTGCGCTCTTTCCATGTTCCTGACGTGTTTCATCAGTGTATCTAGTACGGGTGGCAATTTACCCTTGAAGTAGTGGGAATATCACCGGCGAGATTGATGAAACGAAATGTGAATGGCATATGGTCCGAAGGTCTGAGTCCTACATTGTGATGTGTTCAAGCCCTTTTTTCGATTCTGCACAATCAGACGGGCAAGCATCAGCACGTAATCGTCTCGGTAACATGACCCGTGGACGTCAGCAGCGCGGTCGTGGTGGTGGGAGAGGCGGACGTCGGGGTAATCGCAACACTCGCCCTCCGGTGACAAAGGATCAACTGGACGCAGAACTAGCTGCCTACACTGCTCAGGTAGGTTAGCGTGATGTGTTTTATTGTCTATCCTCGTTATTTTACTCAATCTTTCATGCTATGTTTTTCACCACCTTACTAACATAGGCAACCACGATATCAGCACCTGGTGATCTGTGAGGTAACATGAGTGGAGCTTAGCTAGCTTTGCACTTGCGTCCAACCCAATTTACTGCACTGCGATTGTAAATTTCGCCCTTTACGTATTTTGAAGCAACTTTGTCTCCTTTTTTGTAGAAGGCATGAGGGGGGAAGTCGAGTCTATCGCCTCCGTTAGCTCTCTCTCTAACAAAAGGTGCTTAATTGGTGTGATTTAATCCCTGAGCGCCCCCTTTCTCCCCATTTTTGTGTCCAGGTGCAAACTTTTTTATCGGTAGTGCGCATTTGTTTTGTATAAATAAAGTTTTATTCGTGTATGTGGTGTCATGCTATGAAGTGCTAGCTGGATATTGAACGACTTGCGGCTGAGTCTAAATATTTCAGTGGGTAAAGCTATTTTTGATTGGATGTGTTGAGTTTGTCATTGGGGAAGAGGTTTAAGTGTGTTCCCGAGTTGTGGTAGAGGAACTCCAACAAGTCTGTTGCCCTTGTCACCACTGGCTCAGTTTACGGGTTGGCTCTGTTGGCGCTATGCGGGGAGAGCGAATTTGCGTTTCCGTTCTTGGATCGGCAATGTGTCAGCGTGATGCTGTGTTCCCTCTCGGAATTTGTGTGCTGTGGTCAGGTGGTTGCTAGCCTCTCGTCAATTCCACGGGCTCCTACTTGTGGTTTGTCAGTAGCTGTTTTACAGGGAATTCCCCTTGACCAAAGGAGGAGGGGTTGTGAACGCCGATACCGATTCTCAGGTTTCAAAAGTGGGTTTCTGAAATGCGCAGGAGTTTTGGGCACTGGCACAGCGTACTGTCAAGACATTTTCACGAGCCAAAATGAGGTTTTCTCCGCGTCTTTGATGCTATAAGTTTACGAAGGGAGGATCGGGAAACTGGCAACTCAGGTGGCTCTTCATCACAGTTAGTTTGGATGAGTGTACATCTCTCTCAATCCTTCTTAGAGCCACTTTTGAATCACCACTAGTTCCTCTTTTTAAGGCACCAATCTTCGCTCTTTGAAGTTTGATGTCAGTTCGTTTTATTTTCCTCCATGATTTAATCGAGAAGCTCAGGGGAATAGCATTGTCCGCAACAATAAAATTCATTTTTAAAGTTATCAACGATTTCTTAGTTTTTTCCCCACTTTGCAGTCTTCCCATTTCGCGAGCACAAAGGAGACCTGTCATGTTGGTATTTAAGAGCAAGAAATAGGCTTTATGTTTGCTTCCGCGCATGCTATTAGATCTGAGTTGCCATAAATATCAATGGCACATACGAATGCAGAAATGAGTTGAAGGAAAAAAAAGTGCCTTGCGTAATTCTCCCTATAGCTGCAGCAAGTTTTAAGGCGTTGTTAAATGCACGCAAAGACGTAGACTGAAAAGTCCTGTCACCAGGCCAATGGCAGTGAGGTAGTGTGTGCTCCTGGGGGTGGGGAGGACTCAGAGAAGACCCCAAATGGATTATGGGGAAGGAGAAGGGGGTTAATCCCACAGCACCAGTGAAGGAACATCTTCCTATCGGTGGACTTTTTGGGTAGGAAATGAGGGGCTTAATGAACCCGGAAATCGACCTCGTCATTATATTCCACTACCAAAATTATGGGTTATAATTCGCTTCCACCTTCATTTGGCAGTATCCTTCCAAACCATACAAATTTACCCATCTCGTGCTCGTCAATCCATCCACCTCTTGACAAATGCAAACGAGGCAGCAAAAGCTACCTCGTTCCACGCATAGACCCACAGGAGGGATGGAATGAACCTGTCAAGACAAGATGCAGGAATTACGGCTCGCCTAATCCCGAGCTCTCATTACTAATGGCAAGTCCTTATGAATACCCCAGTTAAAATACACAGTATAAGTAAGATTTGTTTTGCTTTGGGTACGCCTAGGAAAATGTGCATCGAGGCCGATCGGCAGACAAATAAACAGTCCTAAAAATACTTTTGCGTGTTGTTTTGCCAAGCATGTCTACTAACTGGGCCAAAGCAGTAAATTATGACCTTGTGTTTCCATGCGCCCAAGGTGACAGCCTGTGCAGGATCAAGCCAAATACTGGAAAGTAAATTTCAATAGCTGGCCTATTGAGACCAGGGCAGTTATTGTAAGGTGGAAATCTGACTACCAATCCTGTGCAAAGGTTGGAGGCAATTTCCCATCTCTCTGTTCCTTCCACTCCACAAGTCACGAAGGCTTTGCAAAGGAGGCAGCATTTTGGGATTACCTTTCACCACACTTGGATAGCAAAATGCACACAGCGTTTCGGCTCACTTTGTGTGTTGTAATGTTGCCATTCCCAGCTATTTAGCATGAACCTTACAAACACACAGAGACCTGTGAATTTTACAATTCCTTCGGTGTGCTGAATGAAATGCAGTCAGCGAGAAAGTAACTAATAAAGGAAAAATACAAAAAAAACTTAGTTGCAGCGCCAGTAAAAATGGGGGTGTTTTTTCTAAAAAAATTATTGAAAACTAGTCGGTCAAGCGTGTGTTGTTGAGACTGACGCAGCGCAGTGTAACTGAGAGTAACAAAAATTTGTCTTAAAAACTTTCAATAATTCAGATGTTTTGACTAGCATCTTTCGCTTGATGAGCTCTTAATTGACCTCATCAAAGCCTGTCCATCATTTCAAGACACTGAAATAGGACATAAAAAAACAAAGACGAGCTTCTTTGTCTAGGATCGGTTAATGGTGCAAAACAGCTGACTGACCAATAAGCGCTGAGATTGCAGTGCTTTCAAGGTCACTGCAGCGAGCGATGTGGCCTTGGGACGGATGCCATTGGTCGAGAAAGGCAGGGCGGAGTAGGCTGGTGCGAGGTGTTTAGGTGGAATTATTGTTGCTTCTCCGCCTAGGAATCATGGAATAGACACCGAACCCTTCGGATTTTACACATTTTCTTTTTCCTATGGACCATATACTAACCACGGAGAGGAAAGGAAACATTACCTACTAGGAATCTAACCAATCATCTAATCATCACCGTTATACCTTCATCCGTAAGTTCCTGACCTGGATTTTAGTACTATTCCAACTTCACCACTCGCCAATTTTATGAATAACCGTTCAAGGAATGAACTACCTTTTCACATAAACACAACTTAGAATTCCTTTAATCCTCATAAAAATCGAATTCCACGTTTTAGTTATTTATTTGGGCGAACATATCGATGCCAACACATGAATCCCCAGCATCTCTTTGTTTCACCACAGCGTGCAAATATGTACTGGCGCCTAATTGATTCATTCGAACTCTTCGATCATTGTCTTGTTTGTTTGTAAAATAATGCAGAATTATTTAGGATTTAAAACTCTTTCAATTTCTCATTTTGTGCTTGAAAACGGCATAACTTTAAGGAAATGACTTTTTCAAAACTATTTATTTCTTACTTTTTTCGTCTAATAAACAAGTATAAAGTATTCTCGAATTGTACGTCGAACTTATCTCCCTAAATTCTCTTCTATTATTCTATCGTCTCCTTTACATCAATAATTACAAGAATTACCAGAATTTAGTTCCCAAGTGAAGCAATTTTTGCGTACACTATGAGGGCAGATTACTTGTAACTTTACAGGTGCATTATTTTCTAATTTTTAGCAAGGGTATAGGTATTTCGTGATTAAGGTATTGGCCAAAAATGCAGCTCTTTGCCACCCTTTTCGACATGTTTACATGGAGGCAAGCTATTTGCGTTCAGTTTACTTTTGTCCTTTTCTGTGCCACATTGTCATGACTCGCCTGTGAAATGGGCGTCGTCTAGGTGTTGCAGTCATGACTTTATCCTTAAGTGAATCCGTTGGTGTTTTGGTTGGACCTTCATGCAGGTAGGTGAGTGGGGCTAGTAAGGCCATGCTGTTTTGACGTCTCCCAATTGGATCGCTGTTCATCACTAAACAGGCGTCAATTGTTTAAGCCACTTCAAGGCCTCTTCAAAATGTGGTCTTTTTCCGTTTGTTTTAAGTCATATCTCAATAAAAATGTGTGAGCTGAGTGTGTTTTTTTTTGTTCCCAGCTTGCAGTAGATAATGGTGGCAGAACCCAGTTATTTTAACTGTTAATGAATCGTGAATTCTTCCATCCATTGCCACGAATTCATTTAAACCCTGAAAAGACACAAATTTAGACGCTAAGGCGCACTATGGCTTCATTTCTCCCCTGGGTTACAACTTTATGATGTTTGGAGCCTTCTATGAGGCCTAATGAACGGCACCGAGATAACGGGTAGACAGAGCTCCATCAAAACCAAATTCGACACCCTTCAAGTGGTCTGCTTCTGGGTCTGTGTGGTCTTGTCATGCTAAGGGTGATGGGTGCAAGTAGCAAGTAGCAAAAAGCCTTGTCTTTGAAGAAGGCGACAGGACTATTATACCTTAGAAAGGGTGCAAGATTTGATCGTCCTAGCGGAGGTGGGCATAACATGGCCTGGTAGCGGTGTCATGACCAATTCCAGAGTCGAATCCGTCGCTTGGTCACAACTAGAGTCGCTACAATTCGATAAAAGGGGTTTGTTATTTATAAATAAACCACGCTTTTCATAAAACTAGCCTTTATTTGTGTTGGCTAATGTTCTCTCTGTCAAATAATCATAAAAGGGAGCTTCTTTGATAGAAGAAGCTCACACATTATCATAATCCTTAAAATGAGTCCTTGTGCCCCATGTTAAAATCAGGCGCCAACACCTTCATTACTTGAATAAATATTTTCAAAGAATTTTATTTAACTGTATTCACCTACTTGGTCATTGTGTTGGATTGATGCGATGGCCTGACTGACGAGTGAACCCCTTACCCTCTACGCTCATGCCATGATTTACCCACTTCTGCATAAACTCTCAGACACTCCCATCAATTCTACACACAGCTCACTACTCTAACAATGTTTAGCTACACAAAAACCTCGCGGGAAAGAAAGTGCTCAAAATTTTTGCTCTTTACGATGTGGTAATAGGTGAGAACATGAGTCAGACTGTTATAAAATTGGTTTCCACGTTAATCCTACGCATGCTTCCATTTCACGAGTCCTCAATTTCGCCAAAATCTGGTCTTCTCTGATTGGTCAGTGGAATCATCACCTTTTCCATCACAACCAATCACACTGCAACCTGAAAGGTTTGCGCCGACGATTTCCCCATTTTGAGTCACGTGTCTACCGTTTCGCTGTTTTGACGATACAGGGACTTTGCAGTTACGATGCTTAGTACTTCACTACCGGAGCAGGTTAAATCAACTAACGAGTGTACGGGGAGATTTTGCTTTTAAAGTTTCTCGCAAAAAAGATGTTTATGAACTTGTGTTTCATAGTGTAGAATTAATAGCAAATAGGAACACTAAAATCACTTACTAAAAAACACCAATTAAGCCTAAAAGATTAATCTTTTGATTATAAAGTGCAACCGACTCTGCCCACCCCACTAAGCTACGGTTGCCTTGACTTAACCAATGGAAAACGGTAAAACTGGACGCCTGCAGCAGACGCGTTACTCGGACACCGCTGTGCCCTTTAAATCCTTCATCGACCCCTCTGAATTTCCCATAGCTGACGGTTGGGAAAATACTGACTTAAGTCTCCTTCAAACCCCGCTGATGTCCTCTCTCCAGCCCAGCAGTCTTCAAATCGGGTGAGTTTGGAATTTTACTTTTTTTCGCATCATTAAACTTATCTGCATATTTAAATGCGGTTTGTGCTTAGGAACCCTAACCTGAGTTCAACGTCCAAAACACATCGACAGACGAGTCTCAGTGGAATTACGGACTCCAGTTTGAGCAGTGGATTCGCAAGTGACCTTTCGAGCGCCGCTGCCTCGACACGCTTTCCCAGTTTCTCCCTCGCCAGTATGGAATCCCTAGAGACCGCAGAGGCGACATGGCTGAACCCCTTAAACGCAAGTGTTCCTTCTACTGGTATTGCAGAGCCACTGAAACGAAATAAGAAGGCAGAGGGCGGTGGTGGACAGAAGAGAAATAGACGTAAGTTTTTCAGGTTATTTTTGCTACTTTTGGTAAACAGTTTTGGAAAAGGAGGTTAAGCCTCGGGTATGATAGTAGTAGTAAATTTTCCGACAAAATTTTAGGAGAATGGGTTGGCTAAAACAAGGATTCGGATGTGACTTGGAAACTGTCTCAAACATTTGAGCCGTCTTCTTAAAGTGCCCCAGCATGTGTGAAGTTGTTTCGGTCAACTCGAGATGGCATATTGTTATGTCTGGCAATTGAAAGCATGTGTGTGTTTTTGCAAAGCCTTGTGCCTCTACGGAGTCAGTAGGAGAACTTATTCCAAATGTGGAAAAGGCGCTGGTGATGTTCCAGCAGAAATGACATAAACAGAACGCCCCAACGCGTCGCTGGGTACTGCCACCTGCGACGACTGAAGAGCCCGCATGGGTAAAGGAGCAGCAATTTAAAGAAAGGTCATTTTGTTGTTACTCCTTTCAAGGAGGCAAAAGTAGCAGTTAGGCATTTAACGAAATGTCACCTATAAGTCAGAGAATTCCCTTCGTGTTAGCAACAGTTGTGCCAGTCTTTGGCTAAAGCAGCAGAAATGCCTATTTATGTTATTAGCAGACACAAACTATGTGAAAAGACGGGAGGGTGAGAGGTGGACTTATTGGACCAGTCAGCAAGTTGTTCATTGCTTGTGAATAAAAAACTCTATTTAGCATTTGGACTGACTCCGAAAGCCTCTTGTTTAGTACTGCCGTGTGATCACGAATGGTATCGGCATCCCAATCCCCAAAATATGGAGAAAGGGCTTCGAAGAAATAGTGAAATTCATAGTGGGTATAACGTGGCTATACTGGTGGTACAGCTTGTGAACGCCACCAACAAACCATTCTGAGTGAACCTGACCTTACTGTGATTGTTGATAAATGAAGAAATTAATTGCATGCTAGTATCAATCAAAGAGGGAAACTCAAAGAGAAAGCAGATCAGAAAGGCTCTAGAAGACCTGGCGCCCCAGCCTAGAGCCAAAACTTTCTAGAATCTTAAAATGAAAGTCTTCTTCCATGGCTGCGTTTCTTTCACCCTTACATCGCATAACTCTAAGTGTAGGTAGTTTCATTAGGGACTCCACAAAGCGGGCGTTCTTTACATCGGAGAAAGCCTTACTTTCAGATAAATTTTAGCCTTAAAAATGTTGTTACTTTTTCATTAAGAAGTGAAGAAAAAGGACTGTCAATTGTTTGATCAAAAGCATCGAAACTGAGTTATTATATAGTTAGTCTCAAGTCAGTCCTGAAGGTTATTTAAAGTGAGAGTAAGGAGGACTAGATAGCCATGGTCCTGGACGGAATGCCACGTCACCAAGTTGATGCTCGAGCCTCAGAAGGTGAAGTGCTCGTGAAGCTTAATTTGCACCACGACAAAGTCGAAGGCAAGAAGTCGGACGGTGTATCGGTTGATTGAACTACAAGACAATTTTTTTTCCCAAACCTTTGGTCGCACCTTGATGCGGTAAAAGACGTTGTCTCGAGAGTCATATCATAAGTGTCGTGCGACATTAGTTTTCAGGTATTTCATAGCCATTTTCCTCCTTTTTCAGTAAAACAAGGGGGATAAAGAAGGGGAAGCCTGGTATTACTTGTTTATCTTATCCGAGTTTTTACATCATCCTTTTTCCTCTTTCCCTGTTAGGACTTGAAACAGAAAGCCTTGTTCTAGCAATTGATTGAGCAGCTTCTTGAGCTATCCCTAAAGTCGTAGCAAGTGTAGGGATTAACGTACAAAAGAGCTGGAAGGCCACTATCATTCTCCAAGACCATACCAAAGAGTGGAGGCACAACCCAAAGCGATTGTACAAAGCCTCAACTCACCATAATTGCTGCCTTTAATCTTTACAAAATTGGGGGGATTCCCATCATCTTCTACCATGGATTTCATATTAGGGAAGAAAATTGACATCTTTATTGGTTTCTACCAACTTTGGAAACCTCCGAAATTTCCTTTAGGTGCAAAGTATTTGTAAAAATAAGGTATAAACTCTCTTCTGAGTAGACAAAGGCTTCTTGTGGACAATGGCCTCGCCGCCGCCCCCTCTCCCGGCGCCATTTACTCTCGATCTTTTTTCCTTTCAATCGCCCACCCGTCTACCCTATTGTGCATACGATTGTCTGATACTGTCATGGAAAGTTGATAATCGCCTAGAGGAGGGTTGGTAAGAAAATATAGCAAATGAAGCAAGGTATTCTCTCCTCCTCCCATGAAATAGTGCAAAGCCTCCAGGGTTTGGCGAAGTTTTTCAGCATGAGGCCTTGTGTTCTTCTGTGAAGCACCAGAAGCAGGATCTGATGCTAGTATGGTCCTGACTTGGAGCGTTTAGAGTCAACCAATGGCACTCAAATGCAGTACAAAAAGCGCTTCCACTTACACCTCAGTCGTCCAGTCTGAGAAACTACCGTAAACAACTCATTTTAATACCCTACATTGAATGCGTGAAATCTAACAAATTGATCGTCCTCTTCGAGTTTACTGCTGTCCGTAACTATGTGGTGCGTGGCACGACTTCCCCAGTTGATGTGCGCACTCGCGTGTGCGTGGCATCAACAGTTACCTGTCACGTTAATCTCGAGGTTTTTTAACCACTAGTGATCCCTCGTCCGCAATAAAATTGTTTAAGTCCTTCCTAGTCAGTATGTTTTGCTACTTTGCATTCTACAAAATCGCAATCGGCGTTCCTGCGAATCCGGAACCGATTGCCAAAGTTGCCAACTGGAAGTCGTGTTCATCTGGGCCATCCGGGTCTTTGTGACAAGAGGCTTCAAAATGTAGCGGGAGATAGGATAGAGTATCATAACGCACGCGTAGGAAAGTATGCCGCTTTTCTTAAATCTAATGGATTTTAAAAAGAAAATAAAATAGAGTGGTACAGTTTTTTGCTCTATCGACTCACGAAGTTAATCCCAGGAGGGTTCCCACGTCTGTCACGGAGACAACGACTAATTGGTGTCATGCGAGTCGAGGTTTTGCTTTAGAATGTCCAAGATAACATTGCAGTCTGCACTAATAGAGGTGCTTCTGAAGTGTAAGTTAACCTTCTTTCCCCTCTTTTTGAATCTGCGACGTCAAGGACTAAAAGTGCGAGCTTATTTGCTAGCTAAGCTTTTTCAGTACGCGAAATTAATCTCTGGCCTAAAGGTAAAAACTGGATTTACAGTAGTGACAAGAGAAGAGCTACTTTACGTTGAGACATTTACGAGTTTTTATTAGCCTCTGCTTAAGAAGGCAATGTCTTAGGCAACCACTCCTAAGGGTGCTGCGAAAGCGAAGGGCAAATTTGACGAAATCCAGAGCTTTACTGAACAAGAAGAAGTTGTTTGGTTGAAATAATTCCGTGAATCTTACGCATAGTTTAAAAAAAGCAAAGGAAAGTTAATTTATCCACACAGCATTGATAGACTTGTGTTGGTTGAATAACTGAGGCGAATTTTAGGGTCACACCGCCTCCTATTTTGAAGTAAAAATAGCCTCCATGTATGTGGCCAGGAGGTATTATGGACGCGTCAGGAAAATCGGACTAGTCCTTTTCCTCCAGAAAAGTTACATTCTCTCCCCTGTAGTGGGATTTTTCCTAACGTATTCGGGAACTTTTAGAAGTAATTCAAATCTGTTCCTTGCCATATTAAGCTGAAGAAGGCGTACAGATTAGCACACTTTTTGAAGGGTGACCAAACTTGTAATCTTATTCCAAATAATTTTCCATTTAATAACTGTAATTTTTCAAGCACGATTTAAATGTGTTTCAGGTTGACCGGATTTGAATTCTTTATGATACACTTGATTAGCTAATTCTCTATCTGTTGCCTCTAGTAACATTAAAATATCAATGGAGACGGCTAACTAGTTGGCGAAATTTTCACCTTCTTGTTGGTTCATCTCATTGACTTCTAATGTAAAATTGCTTGTGTGAGCTTGGGCTAGAACTTGAGGGTTTACTTACTGCTGCCAACAACGCACCTCTCCGATTCCCCCTGACGGCGTAATAGGCCGAAAGCCTCCCTTTTCGAGGACGGAAAATGAATCAAGTCGAATGAAAAATCAGACAACACTTTTTAACTTCAGTGATATTTGCTATTCTGGGGGAAAAGTAGCGGTAAAGGATGTTAAAAACAGACAAGTAGGACTGGATGGGTCATGAGATTTGCACCTCTTGGGGAGTGATCTCCGCCTTTCCTCTTCATGCTGGTTCACTTTTGTGTATTGGGGTCTTGGGAAGTAAATTTCCCATTTGTTAGCGGATCGAACGATAATTTGTAGTGGTTTAAACAACGGAAACGGAAAAGGTGGCATTACAAAAAGATGCAAACTGAGGGATACGCCAAACTCCTCAGAATAAATTCAATGAGCACGAAATGAGGAAGCGCTGCAGAAAGAATTGGAGCTAAATGCTGGTTTTATTCGACAAAGGGGCTTGCAGTTGCGCATGTCCGTCCATTTATAAACAATGTCCCTTTTTGCCCATACACCATCTGCAGGTTTCATAGACGCTCGTCAACGCTCTGGGTCTATGGCAGCTGGAACGGTTTCCGCGGTACTTCAAGGCGATCAACAGGTTCAACGCAGCATGTCCTTCTCCGTTCCAATGCTTACCAGCGGAACTCGTCAATTTAACGTTAAGGGGAATATCTTCCGCCAACGGAAAGACTTTTCTGCGTTCCAAGTTGGTCTTTGCAATTCTGACGGATGGTTACTTTCGAGAAAGTGATGAAATGTCTCGCTTCTTGCTCCATCTAGAGGTTGCAAGCGTGGAAACGTAATGGTTACTTCATCCAACTTGAGGATGACAGCTGTACGGGCAATGAGGACACACGGGCCTTTGTCCTGTGCCAATTGACAGGTCACGGAGCCGCGGAGGTGCACTGCTTGGCCTGTTGTCGTCCTCTCACTATCTACGACCACTTCCCACTTCTTGATGGTGCCCTCTTCCTCTCTCCACTCTGCCATCGCGGCGGCCTTCAGGTGGGTGGTAGAGATAATGGCACGTTTCACACCTTTCTTGGTAATTGTCTATTTTTTCTCACTCATATAAGGCGTTTCAATTTTTTTTTTCTGATCAAAGACCCGACTTATTGCTTATAGGTGTGAGGAATCCCAGTGAAATGAAGTGTTCTAGTAGCAAATCAGATGCTCTGCACTATATTCTTAGTAATATTCGAGTAATCATAGTAAGCGTTGATAAGACAGCCTGATTTTGTTGCAATAGTGCGTTTAAGGGATCAAGTCAGGCGAAATTTCGGGGTTAGTTTGATCTCCGCTACCAAGTGTGGTTGAGTTAGCATGATGGAACTCCCTAGGACTCTTCCTGCAGGCTATTTGGTTAGCTTCTTTGATGTTTTTTATTCAATGTTTTCTAAGGCGTCAATCCTGTTCCTGGTCACTATTATTTCTGTATTTAGCTACATCCTGTCGCGTCAAAGGTAATGCACAACTTTCAAGCCACTTGACCACTGCTGGCATTTTCAAATTCAAGGCTTTATTGTAGAGCTAATCAAATGAAACATATTGCAGTTCATTAAGAAGGTAGATACCACAGTTTTGCCATCCCACAGAGTCCCCAAATTGAAGACCAGTGACCGAGTTTTCTCAGAACAAAATCATATCACAAGGCTACCAGTTGGGGAATTCGGGAGGATTGGTTTTAACTGACCATTTCGGGTATTTTCTGACCACGGGTCTCATTGAGGGAGAAGCTGGTGCCTTTTAATAAGAAAGGCCTCAAAAGGCTAGTTTCTTGAAATTTCCTTAGTCTGGCGGAGTCTCATCTCAACTCCCCTTTCATTCGGCTACTCTGATCAAGGTTCCTAGAAGGTGTTCCTCGGATCAAGGAGTGATGTGGTAGATTGATTAATTTTCGTCAAAATTTTGGAATTACTAAAGGAAAGTAGTCGATAAGTTTGAAGAACTAGTTTCTCCAGTTTAACATGCTCCCACTAAGCTATTAGTCCAGTTACATTCTCGTCATGCGAAATTCAAATCAGCTTAGTGCCGGGTTTTTTGGATTTGAAGATTGACGGTTTAGAAGTAGAAAGGTTTGTCTCCATTTCGCTTGGACCACTTCTGGTATTTTCTGATCAAGGATCTCATAAGACGTCTCTCGCACATGATACAATGCAATTCATCATGAGGAAAATGCTGAAGGGCTTAACTCTCAAGACCAGAGTCGTCCCACATTGACATCCACCTTACCTTTGCCGAAACTGTTCGATGGAGGGGACCGGAAACGAAAACTTATAACAATGACTACCCGGAACTTGCCTAGACTGCTTTTGCCTCTCTGCTGTTTATAAAGACCTGTCAGCATGACAATGCTGCCTGAACTCTCCGACCGTAGGTTTCCTGGAATGTTCCTCTACCCCCCTCCGCCATTGCAAGCGGTGGTAGTAGTGGCTCTGGGACCACCACCACCACCACCCCTTCCGCAGGTCAACTGATGCAGAGTGATCTCGCGCCACCTCCTGGGTGCACAGGACCGCGCCAGCAGCAACAACTACATCATCACAGTCTTTACAATCAGTCGGGACCGCAACGTCATCGGGCATCGATCAGTCAGAAGCGCTTCCTCCATGCCGTCTGTATGGCCTGTATGCGTAGCATCGATTCCGAAGGAGGTGATGGTGCCAATGACGTCGCTGGTGGCGGAGGTGGTTGTGAAGACTTGCCGCAAATCGTTTGCAAGTTCTGCCATAACCCTTGGAGTGGTTAGTTTGATTAGCTGATTAGCTGATTAGTTTTCTTTTTTTTAACCAAATGTTATGCATTTAGCTTTTTTACTTCTCCAACTGTCAAATGTAAGCCAATAGACATCTTCAAGGCCATTGCATACATTGTTGAAGCAGTCTGACTAGCTTAATCCTGGACAATTACCTATCGTACTCTACTCATAAGCCTGAGTGACTAGTTGAAAGGCAATTGTTAACCACATTTGGGTCTGTAGGATGGGGCATTTATGACTTTTTACTCGTCTTGGTGGATTGTTGACATGATTGTTTTGTGCTTAGAGTTGCCCTAACATAGGGTTGCGACGATCTAGCGGAACAGATTCCCCACCGTTTACTTACGTTGATGGCCGAGGAGTGGGATTGGCTGAGTTCAAGGCGACTCCTCGGTCGGTAATTGAAACGAGTGGGCACTTCCGATTTCGCGCTTGTGCTCTGGTTTACTGAGTTCATTGCCACACTAAATCAGTGTCAAATTGATATTGGCCACTGAACCTCCAATCTAATCCCTCTCCTACTTGACAAGTGTAATTGCATAGGTCAGAATTTTACCATTAATCGACCTTGGGATGATAAGCTAGTTAAATGCATCCCCACTCACTCACAGCCAGAAAGCTAGCAATCACATTGTTGTGCCGAGGGCAAAAGTAGATACAATACTTGGATAGAACGCAAACAGTAACAGCAAGACAAGGGCTGATTTCATTGCCCGTTAACCGGCCCATTCGGAGGAGGTGCAATGGACGAGGCCCAAAGTAGCACTGTAATAAAAATTGTGAATTAAACAAGCGCCCGGCGCATTACAGTATGAGGCGTTTTTCATCAATGGAGGTAAATGACTGAACCTTGTTGGGGTCAAGGTTATCCAAACGTTGCCTTTGTGGTAACTTGTAGCGCTCTGATTTTCTCACCTCATCTTGACCTCACAATTGAGTTGAGTCTTTCTGCAGATTTTTGTAAGCTCTTGTACCAATCGTGTATCGCAGATGAAGTAATTGGGTTCGAAGCGATAAAGAGGCACAGTATATCCTTTTTTCGCCACATTCAGACAGCATGGTAGGCACTATGGTGGACTGTTTCCTGAGGCGCTGGTGACGTTCTAGTTAGCATAGGTTATAGAGTAGCTGGCAAAACTTGAATGTCTCATCTATGGATGAAGGTGATTTGTTAGACGCAAGGTCACTTTAAGCTGGCTTGTAACTATGTAAATGAAGGTATTTTTGGGTGTTAAACTTTTCTCCAGCCACGAACATGACTGGGTGGGCTCAAGGTCATCCGTTCATTTCTGAGGTCTTGAACAAAATCCACAAGTTTCACATCCCTATTTATCTACCGGACCGATAACTCGGTTCAGCTGATCACACGGTAGCTATTTCTGGCAGTTCAGGTCATTGATGTGATTTCTTTTACGATTTCCACCACTGTCCCCAGAATTCGGTCTGCAGTTGGCTAATTCCAAGGTCGCTCACGATCATCACTCGAATATTATTGGTTGGGTGCAGTGTTATAATTAACCACATTTTGACAGTAGGAGGGATTAAACGTTCTGAAATTTTGATTAATTTTGGGATTAAATACTGCTGCAAACGTTCTTTTCTTGAAATCGCTTCCTAACTTTAGGTGAGAAAAGAAAAGTGAGTTAGATGTGAACGTAGATGCGCTTGTAGCCGATTTCCTTTTTATTGCACATAATCTAGACTTCTATTTGGTAGTTGAAACATTTCACAGGCTACTTAAACTCAACGCATCTATGTCTGTTGGTTGTCCAGGCTCCACCCTCCTGATTGGTGGCTTATACACCTATGACCTTTTCGCTTGTTCGCCTTGTTGTGCGGAGCATCTACGCTGTAAGTCCTGTGGTCTCCAACCTCTGACACGACAGGAGAATGAAAAGGATGGAGGAGAAAGGGGTGAAGAGGAACCAAATCCACTTCAACCTCTACCTTACTTCAGCCAATACAGCCAGCTTCTCTGCTGTCAGCATTGTCGAGCTGTCGACTACCACTTTATTAAACCCTTCGATGAGATGTATGATGTCCGTGTGCTCTCCTAGAATAGTTCCAATCCCCAAAACAACCCTTCTTCTCTCTACTGTACTCTCTTCTCCTTCTCCTCTCCTTGACTCTAGGACACTTGTGCATGGCTGCGTGTATCTAGGGGAGATTTGTGGGCCACTCATATGAATGTATATGTTTACTTCTGTACTTATCTAAAATGCCACTTTCTACCTCATAAAAATGGTGAGCTGAAGTCATGCAGTGTCTAAGTGACCTCTAAAGCCGTGGTCTACCATAGGAGCACAATAAAGAACTTTCAAATAGCTGTAGACACGAACTGAACACCCAGAAGCACGGACGTCCCGATCACGAAAGCATATGCGAAAGTTTAGCGCGATTTCCTTACCTTGGGTACGTGTGCTCATCTCTGGTCCCTTCAGAAGTTATGGCTTGATCACACACCTCTTGGTCTTACGTCATTTAAGCCTTAGCTGGCAATGCTGAGATAGCGTATAATCCCCACCTAAAATTTGGTCGGTAAGCAATCACTTGGGTTAATAAAAAAACTGCTGCAAAACCCAACATTTTGACGGTTAAATTGTGATTGGCAAAGTCCCATGACAGTGACATCGGTCTCATTGTGGAATTTGTAGATGTGAAGGAATGGAGAGTTCCAAGAAGTTTTCATTCGAGTCAGTATAGTTAAACAGAAACAATGTACTTGAAGGTTCCAGCGATGACAAGGAGAATCCGAGTCATGGGGTTAAAACTGCCCCATAAAGCCTGTTAAACAGGTGTGCATGACCAAGTAAGGATAGCTGTGTGTTTGAGTCATGAGCAGATCTCGCGTCGCTGCCAAATATGGTTAAGGACCAAATACATCATACCAGCTTTGTAGTGCGGTTGTTGCTCCACCGTCTAGTCTAAAGCGTTCTGATTGGCTGTCTCGGGAGGAGACAGTTGACGCGTCTAAGCCTCTGTATTGCACGATCGGCCTGCACACCTGCTTCCTGTCAGGTCGACTATATGCAACTTATGTTGCCGATACTTTACGTATTACTTGCGCCTCTTGCTATTGTAAAAAGCTGGACAAACTTCAACGATTTTGGTCTTATGAAACTGTACTAACCAACTGACTACTTGAAGTTGGCGTATTTTAAACTACAGAGAGCAATTGGTGGCTGTATTTGCATGTTCTGTCGCTTTCTTAATGTAAAGAATAGCAAATTCTGTCCCTATAATTGATCACGCCTAATTTGAGGCACTGGAAGCCACTTGCATCACTGCCATTGCTCTTTAACAAAATTAAATTTTGATTGGATGCTTTCATTTCGATTATTAGATTTCTGCACTTACTGAATCTTACACACATTGAGTTGACGCAGCATCCGCTCGTATTTTACCTGTCCATTTGCATGACATTTATGCTATTTTAAGTGCATCTCCTAAGGGACAAGTGGGGAACCAATTCAAACCTCGTGCTAGAGGCGAACGCAGAATTCTCCGAAGCCGATAGGAATCCAGCATCCCATTTTCCTTAAATTTGTGCTAATTCTCATTGACGCCACTTACTCATGTGTGCTTCATTTATAATGTTTGATGAATTTACTTTTGGCTTCTATTTGAAAATAAATAGAGATGCTATGGAATTAGTCTTTATCTTCCGATTTATAAACCAAACACATCTATTTTTTGCTTAAATAGACATACAGTGTGCCGCGCCTTTTGTAATCAGTTGGAAAATGAGGGTGGCATCCAGCTTGTCTCGAATTTTGACGTTGCCTACAAGAAGTGTTGCAACCACTGCATTGAAGCCAAGTTTCGCATTAGTAGATAATTCGCTTTCTGTTATTGAAAGCGATGGCGGTCTGCAGGTAAATGACTTGCGAACGATCCATGTATTATAAAACTTCTTTCCACACTTGTTTGTAGACTTGTTAAGCGTTTCACAAGTGTAAATAAATTACTTTTCTATTGTATGGTATCTTCATGCATGCTTTTAATGTGCCAGTATGCTTGTTGTCCCAAACCAAACCCGTGGAATGGTCTCACGCGCATCGTGGCAATCTTCAACGCCGGCTCTCGTTTCGAAAAGACTCCCCATATTCATGGTATCACGCACCTCATTCGACGTAGTTGTGGGCTTTCCACTACAAACTACACTGCCGTCAATTTGACTCGTCATATTCAGCAGATGGGTGGGCGTTTACAGTGAGCACTGGTCGATCAGCTATAGCTTTGTAAAGGAGTTCTGCGGTCTACATTCTTGTTTTTTTTTCAGCTGCCACACGACACGTGAGCATATGATATACTCCATGGATGTTGCCCCGAATCTGGCCTCCCGAGCTGGTCTGATTCTTGCTACAATGGCTACTCGGACCGCTTTTTTCGATTGGGAACTGAGAGATCAAGTCTACAAACTAATGCGCAAGGATATCGATATGCTGAATCGACGTCGGTTTGATGCCTGTAAGTGGTTCTTTCACTATTTTGTACTTCTAGTGACCATGGAGCTTCTCCACGAGGCAGCATATGGACAACACCCCGATGGGGTCGGCCTAGGCAACTCCCTCTTTGCTAATTCCTATCGCATTGGCACACACACGCTTGACGACATCGAGACCTTTTTTGACGACCATTACACTCCTGTTAACACCGTCTTTCTGGTCACCGGATGCAATCCAAATGAGGACGGCCTACAAATCTGCGACTCCATGCATGATGCTGCACTGCTTCGACCCAATAAACCTGCTTGCACAACTGTTGCGAAGCACGACTTTGTTGGGGGGGAAAGACGTCACGAGATAACTGGCGCGGACACCTCTTATGCGGCGCTTGCCTGGCCCACACCCGGTGGCCACGTGGGTGAAAGCCTCACTTCCCTAGTTCTTTCTGTTTTTGCGGCTGCTTTGACCTCCCCACATCACCATGTGGCGTTCGGATCAATGGGAGGCTTTGTACCCTCTTCGTCATCCACTGCCACCTCGACTCCTATTCATTTCACCTACTCGGATCATGGCCTTTTTGGGATTTTGGTGACCGGATGTGATGGAAAGGCGGTTGGAGAGCATCTAAGGCTTGCTAGAAGGATTTTCGCTCAGCTGGCTGAGACAGGAATTAACGAAGAGCAATTTACGCGTGCGAAGTGGGTTCGCTTTTTCGATTTTTTAAGATTTCCTCCTTTCTAGGGCTCTTTTCAAGGCTAATTTGGCGATGCGAATGGAGAATTTTATCACTATGACGGAAGACATAGCAGTGCAGTTGTTGTGCTGCAATAAAGGCGGTGGCGGCGGAGACCTGAATGTATCTGGATTACGTTCGGTGGAGGATATTTGCTCTGCAGTGGATCGGCTTTTGCTAGCGGAAGTTAACAAGGTGACTGAAATGGCTGAAATTATTTCAAAATCTACCCTTTTAGGTGTTCAAGGAGACCGTGAAATCAGAGCGGATGGCATTGTCAACGGTGGGCACGGATACTGCCTATGTACCACCTTTGGAAACGTTGAAATCATTCTAAATGGAGCCCAGGGAATAATTTTTTTTGGTTCCTTTATTGCAACTTTTAGCCCATCTTTCCTCTTCATCTCTAAACAAACTTCTGCTCTATGTATATGTGGAGAAGACTTTTTCAGGACCGGTCTTCACCTTTAACTTTTGATGAACTCAAGACATCTTTTGGATCTCTGTCTTTCCCCTCTCTTAGTGTCATTTAGCGAATCCTTTTTTTACTTCTTCAGACACGGACATGTTGAGAGGTTTACTCAAGAAATTGGTCGGAATACTCAATTAGCCTCATCAGAAAGAACTAGAATTCGCGGGATTTTGTGCATTACATGGGCCTTTTACTATCGACTGTTTTGTATTTTCCAATCGACCAGAGTTTAACCGTTCAAGGTTTCCTTTAGAAGGCTAATCCGCACAGCCGATCGGAAGTCATGAACTGAGTTTAGCTTCAAGCCAGCCGATGTCCTGCGTCAACCGAAGGGATGAGCTCCGTTTCGACTTCGAATTCGCGATTTTTAGGAGTTGATTGATGCTTCCAATCACGGGTAATCGCTAATTTGTGGATTTGGGCTTTATTTGTGAGAAATACGGCTAACCACCAGCTTCTACATACAGAGCTAGTACAAGTCGCATATTTGCTTATTTATGCAGAAGGGATATTTTTAGACTAACTAGGCTAATGTTTACTGAGGTGTGAGATGTGCGGACGATCGCCTCTACAGATCCAGGTTGTGGACGTGATAAGCGCTTCAGGTGGCGTAACTGCGTTCTTTTCAAGGTTTTCAAACTGTGTGTTCAGCCGGCGCTCCATGAATGGGGTGGAGGTTTGTTCACAAGCGAGGTCATAGTGTTTACATGTTCGACGCATCTCAAATTTCAGTCCAGACGTTGGCATTGATGTCAGCCGATTGCATCGGTGATATGGCTCGGCATAGCTAATGCGAATACCGTTGTTACAAAGGAAAAGTAAAGGGGCTAGCCACCTTCGACCGAGCTAAGTCGACATGTGAGCAGTCGTGGAGAAGATGATGCAAATGCCTTGACTTTCAGGAGGGAAAGTCTCTTTCAATCCAAGCACAAATCATTCCTTAGCTCTACACCCAGCTCCAACAACTTGGTACTACCACGCTAGAGTCGTCGCGACAGCCCTCGGCCTCGACCGGCGCCCCGCCTTCACCAGGACAAACGCTCCCATCCCATGCCTATCAACTCCATTGTGCAGAAGACTTCAAGCACTCATCAGTACAGCGGTGCGATGACCACTGACGTAATGCCTACTCCAGCATCGAACCATCCACTCATGCGAATCAACACTCAACCAGCACGCTGGATGCATCAACACTGCAAAAGCAGTCTGTCGTGTGATGAGACAGTGGGAGGGTGACGAGGTCTTCTCCGAGGACGGCGCAAACAACTGCTGTTCATGAGCGGAAACATCGGCGATTTCGACGAGACAGTGCATGTTGCGTAGCACGAGGGTTTGCCACCTCTAGCCAGTACGAAACATTAAGGGGGGGCTCAGGGGAGAAACACTTGCATTTTCTAGGTTCCACTGTTACACATTGGGAAACATTGACAGCCTCTACAGCACCAGTGGTGGGATAAAGTAGACTCTCTGAGGCTGGATCCATCGTGGTGAGTTAAACTGCATCAATCTTCTGTATTACGCTAGAGTGCATTAAAAACCAGACGATTTTAATGAAAAAAATTTTGTCATTCATCTGAGATCCCAGTCGTCAAGACCGATTGCGTAGAAAATTGGATGTATGCTATTACTGAGCGGGGATTTGGCTCCTTGAAAGGTGCAATTCTGTCCACAAGCATCCCAGACTTTGTATAAGCTGATACAAGGTCTTGCATTCTGAAGATATTCAATAATGCGAAGACAAGAAACGCTTGGTGCAATACTTGTGTTGTTTTGAGTTCACAATTTTAGCAAGAGACGAAACACATTTCGAACCTCGTGTTAGACAAGAACGTGGAGGCCTGCACTGTTCCTAACTAAGCTGATACAATATGTCCGAGTACAATCAGCCGGTTGGATGTTGGGGTAGCCGTGGGGAGGAGTGGATGAACGCGAATCGCCTAACATGAGATCATGGGAGTTCACCGTACTCATGCAAACTATTGCTGAATATAGTTGCAGGATGTGTCAGGCACTGTAATGCTTTGTTAGTTCTGACTGCCAGTTTTGGTCACTTGTTCTAGCCGGGTAGGCTGACCTCTGGACCTTGCCAGCAGCACCAGTCCCTCTGTATATATGCATATATATGTATATATTTCTCACCCACGTTGGTGGCAGCGAAAAGTGGACCCGACTTTATAGGATTTCTGTTCTGATTTATACGGCTTGTAACAAACTGTAGTGGTACGAAAGAATAGCTTGCCATGCGGATGAGAGAATCGCTGACACTTCCTAACAGAATGACTGAGAATGGCGTGTCTCTTTGGCATCCGCCCCATCTCCGTGTTCTGCAAGAACGATATTAACAAATGAAGCCACACTAGCCTTCAATCGCCTGAACATGTTTCGTTGCAGAGATCTTCCTAACATACCGACAGAACCTTTTACTCTAAATTTAGTCCCCAAACCAGACGAAACACCGGATCCAGTCGAAATGCCAGGAGGAGTTAGTGACGTTGTGTTCAAGCTTCGCCCCAGTTGCATCGAATTTTGATGACTAGCATGGTTAGCTCGTGGGTGTTTTTCCCAGCGCTAACTATACTGTGATGGAAACGATACTCAAAAGAAGAGGGGCTATTTAATACTAGGCTTGATCTGATTGCCGGTTTTGGTCACTAGGCTGGCTGGTCTCTGAGCCTTGGAAGCAGCACCAATCCCTCTGCGTACTGAATATACATGTATCCTAGCATCACTGTAATACTTTGTTTGTTCGAATTGTCGGTTTCGGTCACTTGGGTGGCCACATTGTGCTAGCCGGTTGGCCGGCCTCCGGGCCGCGCCAACAGTTCCAATCCCTCCGTTTCCAGAATATTTGTATTCTGCCCTAGTACTATGCCTTATTTTATCTTAAAAAGGGTCTTGAGACCCTACAAACATACCCTCTTTCGCCTTCAAGGAAGTCTCTGGACGCCACAATAACGAAAAAACTAAACTGAATTAAGTGATGTAGGGTTTCCGAACTAGCTTATGCAAGTTGTGAATCGACACATTATCAGCGCGGATCGCGCAAACATGGAAATGAGTTTTAAAGTGCTAAACATCAATTTACGGTAATTGTGGCAAGATGAAGTGCAATTATACTTTCGCTTACAGATTATTAGGCGAGATCAAGCAAATTGGAGTCGGATTTTTAGCTTTCCTACGGGTCAGGGGATTTTAATTTGCCCATTTGGGAACCTAAAGGGTTAAGTTTGTTTTTCAAGTGGCCATATAATTCTGCAAAATTTACTTTGCACATGTTAGCAGAAAATTGAGTTGTGATAGTTGAAGTCCATTAAACAAGGGGCGTAAAAATTTAAAAAATATTTTCATTGTTAACTAGAACAAGCGCCTACCAAATATACAGTACCAAAATATTTCTTTTTTTGCTTATTTCTTGTTTAATCTAATGCAGTACCCGCAGTTATTATTTCCGTCCAGTCCCGCAGCCGTGTGTATGATGAGATCGCAGTTGCGCGATGACTAGTGCTGTCCAATATACGTACTCTGTTCAAGTTAAGAGTCGTTTCGACTTGTTCACAAAAGATGCTTACAATCGTGAGGATCCGGACCTTCTCTTGACGAGACTTCGGAATCATAAGCGCGAAAGAAAGTCGTCTGGGAAGGAGGGTGAGTGTCTTTTGTCTCTTATTTTCGGTGTCTCTGTAGTTTCTGAGAAAGTCGCTCAAGAACCCATTGAACCTGCTCAAACCGACGTCCAGGTTCCTCGCAATGAGCGTCGAGGTGTTGAACAGAAAGTATCTCGTGATGCTTCTGGCAACGCACGAGGTCGCGGCACTCCTCGTGGTCGCGGTGTTCCCACGCGCATGAGGGCTTCCAAGCCCGGTAATCAGCGTGTGTTTGACCGTCACTCCGGGTCTGACAAGACGTAAGTTATCTGTTTCATGTGATGAACTGTTATCCCTGTCTGAGATCTGAGGATGTCACTAAACTGATCGTGCATAAGTATATTTCGATCTTGGAAACTAAATGCTAATCTTGATTTGTCTTTGTAGCGGTGTCAAGGCAGTTATGAAAAAGGATGGTCACGGCACTGGTAACTGGGGTACAATGGATGATGAACTCGAAGCTCAGATGGCCGAGGTTGTACTTGAACCAACTGCTGAGGAAGAAGCTCCAGCTGAGGAAGTAAAGCCAGTTGAGTCCACTTCCACTGAGCAGGTTCAAGAACCGGTTGAAGAACGTCCCAAAACGTTGACATTGAAGGAGTATCGTGAACAGCTGAAATCTTCCAAGGCTAAGGTGCAGCTGGCCACTAAGGGAACACGTCGCCCAAATGATGGGAAGAACGTGTTTTCCGACATGGTAGAAGTACATAAGTCGAAGCCTCCGGAGCCGAAGGTTGAGGTGGTGTTAGAAGACAAACCACAGGCTGAAGAGGAGGTCAAGCCAGTCTTCTTTGAGTTTGGGGGTGGGAGACCCATGCCTCGAGGACGTGCAGGGCGTCCGTTTGGATCTAACGAATTCCGAGGCCGTGGTTTGGGGCCTCGCTTTGATCGACAACCACGTGAAGAGCTGCAAAGCCAAACCGTGGAGCAGGTGGAACAGCAACAACAAGGGTCACCGGACAGCAATGAGCCATCTGCACAACCTGGTGGAAGATTGATGGAACGTGGAGGCCGCCGAGGTGAAAGGGGCTATCGCGGTGGTGGTCGAGGGCGCGGTTTTGCACCTCGTGGAAGTTTTAATGGTGAGCGTGGGCGTGGTAGAGGTGGTGGCCCAGGCGGCGATCGTCCAGGTTTTCGTGGTGGTCGTCCGCCTTTTCGCGGCGGCGAGCGTGGCGCGGGTCGTGGAATGCGTGGTGGACCGCGTGGCGGAGGGTTCGGTGCCGCCGGTGCCAACGTAGGCGGTGGTGGTTTTAGATACAGTCGTGGAGGCTTCGACGACTCACAGGAGGGTCGTGGAGGTGCTAGGGCTGGACCGCATGCTCCCACGAACATTGCACCCTCGATGGACAGTGACGCGGATTTTCCCGCTCTCAAGTAGAGCTCTTTGTGTGTCGACACTTCAAATGAGATTGGAGTACTAACAGATGTGTATATGAATTGTAATTTTGTTCTACTGTCTTCCGGTGGGATTCTCTTTCGCACATCGTCTACGCCAGCGGTTTCGAGGTCATCGTTTTGGAACTCGGGGGCTGTC
>LWMK02000022.1:103582-221702 GCA_001693075.2 Taenia saginata
GGGGGGGGGGGTCGCGAGTGATTGCTGTGCAGGTGAGGGTTGGGGCCCAAGCGAGTCAGCAGCCTCCGATGGGTTGCGTTATGCTAAGGTGGTCTTGGGCACTGATGGTGCAGTTTAATGTCGCACGGGAGCCTTGAATGGTTCTGTGGATCGCTCACTGTTAGCACAAGTGGACCACCCGCGGGTGTCGAGTTTTGCGGCGCTTCTCGAACCGCCAAAATGAAACTTTTATTCTGCAGCAGCATTAAGGTGCTACAATCGATCCCGCTGAGGGTCTGTGTACAATCGAGTGTGGAATCATCTCGAGAATGGGGATCGAGTTTCATGTCCACCTTCATTTGATAACACAGGGATTGGCTAAACCTTTTACTTGTCTTACTTCCTGCAGTCATTGATTGGCAGTTTCTACACTCATCGATCCAATCATGCGTATTCTTTGTCACCCTATGGAAAGCATTTTGAGGGTAATCTTGTTCCATTTGTTACATGAAGGTTTGAGGCAAGGGTCCTCAGCGGGATGGATAATACCGAAGGTTGCTAACACAACAACGAGCACTAAAAGCCCTTTAAAGGTGTAATTTCCTGTTGCGATGTTTGGTGTGCTGCAGCTGCCTCCAACCTATCCCTGAAGAGCTGAATTTATGGCTGCATTTGTGCCACAGAAAGGTTTGTTGGCGCGGCGGATCTAGCCTCAAAGAATCATCATATGTGTGATTGTGGTTGTCAATGTTTCCCAGTGGGTGACGGTGGAACCTAGAAAATGCAAGTGTTTCTCCCCTGAACCCTCCCCCTCCCCCTCCCCCCCCACAATGCAGTGCTTCTGGTTTCGTACTGGCTAGAGGTGGCAAACTCTCATGCTACGCAACATGCACTGTCTCGTCGAAATCGCCGATGTGTCTGCTTGTGAACAACAGTTGTTTTCACCGTGGTCGGAGAAGACCTCATCACCCTCCCACCGCCTCACCACACAACAGACTGCTTTTGCAGTGTTGATGCATCCAGCGTGTTGGTTGAGTGTTGATTCGCATGAGTGGATGGTTCGATGCTGGAGTAGGCATTACGTCAGTGGTCATCGCACCGCTGTACTGATGAGTGCTTGAAGTCTTCTGCACAATGGAGTTGATAGGCATGGGATGGGAGCGTTTGTCCTGGTGAAGGCGGGGCGCCGGTCGAGGCCGAGGGCTGTCGCGACGACTCCAGCGTGGTCAAATTGGAAGACACTTTCCCCTCTGAAAATTAAGACAGTTGCATCACCGCCTCCGCAACTGCTCACAAGGTGGCTTAGCTCAGTCATTTGCCTTCGTCTGAGGTGGCAGGCGATCTGCACCTGAGGAATTGTCAAGCCTCCCTTTTGTGCCTCAACCAATAGGCAACATTGCAGGTACCCAACACAGAACATTTATGCTCGAAATTCTCTATGTTGAAAGAGTTGTGCTTTCTCTCCGACCCCACTGATTCAAGCATCGCAACCAGTGATGCACCTCTGGTGCACTTCTAAACACTCGAAGGTCAAGGTCAACGAATTAATATAAATAAGTGAAAATGAATTTACTGCCAGACAGCTAGAAGGACTCAGCCTTTGGCTCTTACCAGTTTAGCCTCCTGGCGTGTGTGGACTGGTTGTGCGCCTTTTGATGGGGAAATTGGGGTTTACTTGTCCTTCCTGTGTACCAATGACCTTAAACAGGCTGCTTTTGGAGATGCTAATCCCATTTTTAGCCCCTATTACAGTATCTCGAGCGTTTGCTACGAAGTTGCTGAATTTTTTGCCGCACGTGCCACTTCTGAATCCACTTTTAGCCACACATGATTAAAAAAAAGCCACGGAATGATGGTGCACATGGACTGGGAAATGCGGGGCTCCATACCACCACTGCGAAGGCCAACCAGAAGGGAATTAGAATGCACCCGAAAAGCGGTTGTGGTTCTAATGGTAAATTTGAGAGGCTGTATTGTTGCATTCTTGGCTGAAGATGCTGAGGCACCACCATCTCTCCACCTTCCAAGTTCTAGTGCCTCTCTGACTGTTCCTTATGGAGCACCTTCACGTTGTGTCCAGTAGACAGCTCTCAGCAATTTTTGCTTATTCATCAGAGAGCGAATCCTTTATAGTTGCCAAATTTGTCTGTAGCCCACACCTACACACGCAGGCACAAACAGGCGCGGGTTGGAAGGTGTGAGGTGATACCTTACAAAATGGGGGCAGTGAGTGAATTGTTTGGCATGCTATGCATCACTCGTTCACTTACCTTCCATACTTATAAATTTCTGGAAGGTCAAGATGTTAGCAAACCGTTTAATCACTCTCGATTGTCCATTATCAAGAATTGGGGATGGTTCACACTTGGTCCGTGTTACCTTGGCTGTTGTTTACTTGCAAACATCAGAAGACTTATTCAAAGGGCAATGGAGTGGGGAGAGCTGTGCTACACCACTTCTAAGCACCATCCCAATTGAACAAGTAGCTTCTACAGTTGGTGTCAAGGTGACAGGTTAAAATCACATTCATCAATCACGTATGCTGGATTGAAAATTCTAGTAGTAGCTAGGCGTGCTCCCATTGGTTCCGCCTTTTTGGTCTGACACACAGGATGAGTAACATCACGGTTGTGTAGAGCACAAACAATGTGATTTAGGGTCATTGGATGGGGGAGGGGACCTTGTAGGTAGGTCAATGTGTCAGCTATCAAGAGTGTCCCAAAACAAAATGATTGACTTTGTTAGCGCGGTAGGTTTTACTTATACCAGACACCACACTTCCAAATACTTTTAAACGGATTTTGCTCACCTAAGGCAGCGATTTGGGTATTGCACGAGCGCTCATCGCTGTGGCAGAGTGATGAGGGTATCGACTTTACAAGAATCGTAAATTTGGATAATTTTTTAAATGCCGGTTGTTCGACATTCGAAAGACCAATCAAATCTCGATTGGCATTTGATTCATTCCATTGGTTAGCAATGAGCTTCACACTGGAATGTCATGAAGAATTTTAGCTAAATTTAGTCTGTCGACTTCGAAAAACTGCCATTTTTACTCACAATTTGCTATTTAATTAAGTGGGTTTAGCAGATCTATTTGACGTTGTTTGAGCTAACTGGGAAATTTACCTCCAATTGTTTCCATCTCTCTGCAGTGATTATTTATTTATCTATTTATTTATTTATTCATATATTTATAGCGTATTAGCAGACGCTGAACGTTTAGTGCAATGGTCCCTGCATCACTAGCTGACCACAAGCCAATCCCCATGGGAAGGGAAAAAACACCATGTGGACTAAAGTGACACACCGGAGTGTAGGGCAGTTTTAAAAATGCCTGAGTTTGCAAGGAACTTATCATGTGTCCTATGGCTATTATCGTTAATGGTGCAGGGGAATGTAGTAATGTTTAAACGTCGACTACCTCGACATTCCGATCTTGAGGCTGTATTGCGTTGTGATTGGCCAAATTAATTGGCCAATGGCAGTGCAGCAGACACGTGAATTCTGTTGCTTGTGGCAGCCTCAGAATTTGGTGGATTGAGATGGCAAAGGTGGCACAGTCAAAAGCACACACAACACAGTTAAGTGGAATATGCTAGTGAAATTAAATGTACAAGAGTCAGAGTTCTGGTGTCAACATGTTAATGGGTTGAAGTTGGCAGGCGCATCTGACGTGGTATGCTCCAAGAGATGCTACAACCTCCTATGAGTGTGCTTTATTTAAGGAAAACTGCCTGGAAAAAGGATTAGCTAAACCGAGGAAATAGAATAAATTAGGAAGTAACAATCTGAATTGGGGTAGAGGCTCTTATGCAACTGACCATTAGATAAAAAGGGACTATGAGGTAGTCTAAAAGGGGATAAGCAGCCCTCACATGAGCTAATGCATAGAAGCAGTTTATTGCTAACTGAAGAAGAGACAAACCCGGCATACCTTGCGTCGATACTTCTCGGTGCAACTGGAAGGTATGCAGAAGAAACTTCGTTTTGAGGTACAGGCAGGTCTTGGTAATTATCCGAATGAAAGTCATTTTCAAATTCCCATGGAACAATGCACTGCGCGACCACATACCTCAAGTCGACACTACACATACCCACAAGATGCGAAATCGAATTATATAGGATGGGAGACTCCGTCTTATTCTCATTTTTTCTCAGAACGAGACCACATGTTTACAATGGAAGCTGGAAAACGGACGTGGGATGGAAAGGGAGTTGGTTTCAAAAACGAAGCGATCTGCAGAGGTGAATTCAGGACCATGCCCGTGTCTCTCTGAGTAATAATTAAGGGAGAACTGTAATAGAGCTTACTGGGCGCTTTTAAGTATTTTTAGAGCTTTTCAGGAAGATTTACCTTCTTATGTGCGACACAAAATGACTCAGCTTCCTGTAAGCATTTAAACCCATTTTACTTTCAGTTGAGACCGATAAAGAAGAATTTATCTTGCAAATGAGAAATAGTATACTCATTTGCTAAATCAATTTCCATTAGCAACTACTAATTCATGCCAAATTACCCTCAAAAGCTAAACGGAGAAAACAATACTGTAGCGTCCCGAGGCTCCCCTTAAGGTAAAAGAAGGCGCAGTACTAGGGCAGAATATATATATTCCGGGAACAGAGGGCTTGGGGGCTGTTGGCACGGCCCGGAGGCCGACCAACCGGCTAGAACAAGATGGCCACCCAAGTGACCTAAACCGGTAGTTCGAACAAACAAAGTATTACAAATACTGACTCTTCAATAAACTGTTCTTAAGTGATTTGTTAAGGGCGTCTCCAATGCATATCAATATCCTTATTAGTTAAGACATATTTCTTAGACAACTTAAACACCTTTATCGAAATAATTAAATGCACAAGGCATTTCTACTTATCAAAAAGTCAGTAATGCAAAATCCAAATGTCTGCGTGTTTTCTCCACCCGTAACAGATTCTACCACTGTACAAAGAAAAATAAGCAAAAAGAATAATCTTTAACTCCAGAATTGCTGGAAAGGTTGAAAAGCCAGTAAAGTTTATATGGAATTTGATGTTCCTTTCCTACCCAGGTGTTAGTGCTGGACTAATCACATGGTTATAGCAGCCTTAAAGATTGTCATCGTTGGAGTCATTCAAGATAAATAAGTTTCCCATTAATATCTAGTCAAAGTTTTCAGGAGTAAAGACAAAAGTGTCTGTGGTACAAGATCTGCCCTGCTTTGCCCAAGACCAAAAAATAACCTAGTTGCTTCTTCGCCAGTTAATTCGCCGCCAAGTTTTTTGATGCACTTCCATAGGATTTAATGTACTTCATATAGTTTTGCGGTGTGAATACAGTCCCATGACTTGTGCTGAATTCCGTTTAATAAACTCCAAAAACAGGGCCGCCCATTTAGTGCTGAATATTTTTAAAAATATCAGGCTGTGGTTTTCGCATTATTGGCCTTGTGGGGTTAGACGTATATTTTAAACTATTGTGTTCCTTTAAATACATCTGAAGGTTTACTTATGTTACCGATTTCTCCGTACATGTGTTGACATGTTTTAAGGCCTATCTAAGCTACATCTTTCTAAAATTGCGGTTTTTCATTATTCGTTGCATTAGGGCGTGCTTTCTAAAGAAGCTGTTACTCTCGTTTGCCTGTGTTTCGTTCTTTGTTAATAGGAATTTTGTGGAAGCTGCGAAGAAGCAATTTCGGGGCTACTCTTTGTCACTTCTTAACGGAATATGCCTGGGCGAGGAAAAACACTTCTTGTTGGTATTGCCTACACGCTGGTTCTCTGTAGTATCGTTCATTGTTTCGTGAATCAAGTTCAACCAACTGCTTACATGGACGAGGTATTCCACGAAGAACAAACCATCACATACCTTCACGGCAATTGGCAAAAATGGGATCCCAAGATCACCACACCACCGGGACTGTATGTTCTGACTACTTTTCTCTGGAATCTCCTCCCGTTTCAAGCCTGTGTTAGGAACTTTCGATTTCTAAACTGCTTCATCGGTGGCGCTAATTTCATCATTCTCGCTGAATTGACGCAGAGCATTCTCATCGCTCTTTCCATCGCCACACTTCCTGTTCTTTTCTTCACAGGCATTCTCTTCTATACCGACCAGCTGTCGCTCCTTGCTCTCCTTCTCACCATTCTTGCTCAACGATCTTCCCACACGGTCCCGGCGCTCCTATTCGGTTGCTTCGCTTGTTTCGTGCGTCAAACCAACGTGATCTGGCTCGCATTCATGATTGGCCAGGTGGCTGTTCAACGACTAGCTTCCACCCAGACCTGTGTTCGAAAATCTGCCCTTCAGTGGTGCATCTACCTGATTAAACATCCTGTTGACACCTTCACTGCACTTGTCAAGGCAGCTCTCCGAGACGCTCTACATCACACCGCAACGATCGTTCTCTTCGTCACTCTCGTCCTTGTTTTCAATCAGGGTGATATTGTTCTCGGTGATCGCAGTGCTCACAAACCTGTGTTTCATGTGCCCCAAATCTTTTACTTCTTCGTCTTTTGCGCTCTCCATACACCGATCGCTTTCCTCCGTTACCTCCACACCAATTTACATGTTCCAAGACGCCTCTCTCTGGTCTGGATCACCTTGCTCCTTTTTATGACGGTCGTGTCGATATGTTTCTTCACCGTGGAGCATCCTTACCTTCTAGCCGACAATCGTCACTACACTTTCTACTTGTGGTCTCGGTTATTTCGTCGATACAGAAGCTTTCGATACACTCTGGCACCGGTCTACCTAATATGTGGGGACTATGTGTGCCGCGGCTTGCGTGGAGGTAGTTTATCAGAATTTCTGACAAGCTTGGGGTATCTTATGGCCGTTGCACTGGTCCTAATCCCAGCAGGATTGATTGAGCCGAGGTACTTCATCACACCGTACGTAATTTGGCGGCTGACCAGGCCCCAGATTTATAAGAAACTGAGCTCTCCCGTTATGGAGGTGGCCATGAACGCCATTGTCAATGCTGTTACTGTCCACATTTTTGTGTTTTATCCCTTCAAGTGGTTGTCACAGCCCTTTACTTGGCAGCGGTTCATGTGGTAAAGACTGTCAGATCCTATTTAGCAATCTTTCCAAGTGCATATTTATGCTATCAACCCCTTATTCTTCACTATTGAGTTACTTTTCAAACCGTTTTCAGCCAGCACTTTGTTTGGTTACTTTTTTATGTGCACTTGTGTATATTTGCGTTCGCGACTTGGGCGTCAATTTTTTCTTTTGGGCAAAGTAATGTACACATTTGTAAAAAAGTTGCCAATTTTAAAATAGCTTCACTGTTTGATATCTTTCTGTTAGCGAAGTGGAGGTATCTATTGTTGCACTCTAATTGATACTCGCATGTACGATGCGAGCGTTTGCCGTCCGTGTTGATCATTCCCGGGCTAAACCTTGCTCATTGGCGTTGACTTTTCAAAGTGGAGGAATTAACAGCCGTGGGGCGAGAATATTGAGTGGCAACCACTGTTGCCAAGTGAGACGTCACTGTCATTGAAATAGACACGATGATTCAATGAGAGTGGTTTCAAAAGCAACCCAATCAATTGCTGATGGTGTGACACATATGCGTCGGTTCAGCGTTTCTGTCAGTCTCCGCAGGCTGTACTCCCATCCAGTCGAATGGCTCACGGACTGTGTCGCCATCCTCACAGCTCTTCTTCAAGTTGGTAGTGTATGTTCATCACAGTGCTTTGATTACAGCCTTTGCAAGGGCACAGGGCGTCACAATGGCGATAACGGGAAACGAACTCCCTCTAAATGAATAAACATCCTGACTTCTGCGGCTGAATACAAAACCTCATCAGAATGGAAGAAGGGTACCTCCAACTGATGGACGTCTCTATGGCGATTCCTAAGCAGAAGGATTGCAAATGACATCCACCTCTGGCAATTACCTCCCAAAGCGGGCAGTCTGTGGGAGGGTTGACGGGAGGAAATGAAAGTACCACAAAAGATTAGTCTCTGAATTTTGTCATTATGTAATTTTCTCCACCAATTTTATTTCGTTACTGCATCAACCTATTAATTCAACCTCCCATTCTCCCTAATTTGGGAGTATCACTGGGCCTCGAGGGGGTATGAATTGGACTCCGGTCTTATTTGATTGTAGGTGGAATTTGATGGGCTTCCACAGATCCACGTAGAGCTGTTTTTATGGTGACTGACCTCGCCATTTTGGCTATTCCACTCCTTCTGCGTCTCCTAAGAATGCCAACTTGTCTACCCATTGTGAATCGCATGAGGAGTTGGAGGTTTTCCTTTTATCATTTCATACGCAGGATTAAGGTGAAGTTGTGAAATGTGTGCAAGATGAAAGGTTATCTGAGGCATATGTGTAGATGAACAGGCAAGATGCTTCCGGGGTTGGGAAATGACACGATGAGTCAGATAAGAAGGGGGCTGTGTAGAGGTCACACTGGCTAGTGCCTTTAAGTGTGGCATCCTTCCTGGAACGCCAAATGCTAGTCAGGCGCAAACTCTAAGAAGCGGGTGGCTGGTTATTCGCTTCACTTCCACCAGCAACGGACTCTTTCCTTTGTTTGTCTTGATTGACTCACTGATCCAAAAGCCGCATAAAATTGAACCGAAAATGAAGACAATTAATAGATTGAAGGAATGCAGGCCTGTTGAGGAGGCACTGAATGCCTGGGGCCGTGTGGAAGGTGTCCAGTGACACGCGGACTTGATGGACAGAAGGCACCTTGATAAGGAATCAGTCAGGAGCTGACCACAATCCACAAGACTTTCTCGCAGAGAAAGTAATGGAATTGGTTAAAAGAAATGCAAAGTACCAGCTGCTTACGCGATCCTAATAGACAAAATGTGGAAGTAGCAAGTCCAATGAGTGCCTTCATCGCTTTCCAATGGGGCAATGGAGTAGAAGCACTGGAGCATTCAATTTCTTTCAAGTTGGGAGATTCCGGCCACATGCAACCGAAAACGCCAGTCATATGTCAATCACAACTTTTGATAAGCTTTAGCAGTGGTCAAACACGTCAGGTGGAGGATGGGACTTCTAGTCAAAAAATACGGCATTCTTTTGTAATTTCTGTTCGGGTGGACGTAACCACTGTCAGGTCGCGGGAAATCTCATTAAACTGTTCCATCATAAAATCAAGAGCACTCCATGCTGAACACCACCCACCTTCAACGTTCTCGCCTCACTCCCTTGAGGGCAAGTCTATCACGGGCTAAATGCTGAGATTACGTGGTTTCGACCCCAGCCCGCCGTCCTCATTTCCCTTTTTAACATCAAAAATAGCATAAGCGATGGTCAAATATGGAGGAGAGATAAAATTTAGTCGTTCAACTTGTAATACTTTGTTTTTTTTGACCGCTGTGGCCAGTTGGGTGGGCACATTGCCCTAGCCAGGTGGGCTGGCCTCCGGGCCATGCTAGCGGTCCCGATCCCTCTGTTTGCTGAACATTTATTCTGCCTTTTTTTGTCTTCAAGGAAGTCTTTGGACGCTACATTGGTGACAGCGGAAAGTAGACTCGACTTTATAGGGTTTCTATCCTGATTTATACCGCCTGTGACAAACTGTAGTGGTGTGAAAGAAGTGTACATGCTTCTACGGATGGGAGAATCCCTGACAACCGCTGACAGCTGGGCTAAGAATGACGTCCACCTTCGGCATCTCCCCAATTTTTGTGTCCTTTAAGAATGATATTAACAAATGAAGCAACACTAGCCGTGAATCACTTGGAAAAGTTTTGTTTTGGAGATTTGCTTACTATACCTGCTTAAGAAAACCGGTATTCCAACGTCTCCCCATGGACACGCTGATGCTCAGCAGAACCTCCCACTCAGGATTCAGTTCTCAAACCGGTGGAAATGTCAGATTCAAGCGGAGTGCCAAGAGGGGTCAGTGACGTTGTGATGAATCGTCGCCCTAGGTGCGTCGACTTTTGATGACTGGTACAGTTAGTCCGTGGGTGGTTCTTCCAACACTGATAAGGTTGTGATGGCTGACGCGGGACCTTCAACAAGGAGAGCATCGGGGACGACGCTCAAAAGATAAGGGAGGCTATGTAACACTTTGTTTGTCCGGACTGCCAGTTTTAGTCATGCAAGTGGCCACATTGCCTGTGCCACGTGGGCTGGTCCCTGGGCCATGCTAGCAGTTCCAATCCCTCGGGTTGCTGAATATACATTCTGTCCTAGTATTAGGCCCCCTTTAGCCTTCAAGGAGGTCTCAGGACGCTACACGTGTAATGGTGCTATTAAGTGAGTTGACGCCTGCAACAATGCATATTGAAAGGAAATGATCTCGACTCTGTCGAAGTGACATTAGCTTCCACCTTCTAAGTAAGTCTAGACTTATGCATCGAAATTGCACCAGCTCGTTGGTCGTAAAGTACGTCAGCTTCTTCAAATTTGCCTTTGGTCGGGTTGTTTTTCTTAGTAGACACAGAAACACACTCAACTGTAGCGTACCTTTCCAGCTTTCGAGGAATGTCCATTAGAACTAAAGAGAAGCCAATGGACGTGAGTAGTGGGCTCTCATGAAATCATGTTTCAGGTGTCGTGTTTAGGATTTACTAGTGTAAGTTAGTTGATTATCCCACCCAGAAGATGAATAAACACACACACACACACACACACACACACACGTCTGTAGTGGTTTTCACCAAAATGGCCAATCGTGCGCTGAACAAGTAAATCCCTAGGCGATTTCAGGGTCCAGCTCCCCCAGTGCTGGAATAATGCATAGACCTTAAAAATATGTTACGAAATTCCTGTCATTGATAAAGTCCCACTAAATGATTTAAAAGGCGACTTGCTTTTAGGCCTTTAGAAAATTGAAAACGCACGATGTAGAGCGGCTGTTCCATGCAATGCCTACCTACTGTTCCTTACATTTGTCTTGAAATATACTTTGCCAAATGTTTAATCGAGTGGAGCGATATAAATACATGCGTATTCTGATAACTCATGAACCGTTTGTTAGCAAGGGTCAAAGCAGATTTCTCGGTCTCGGGGTGAGTTTCGGGTAGTATACGACCGTCACAACCGACGGAGCGGGAGATAATCTGTGCGAATTCGGAAGACTTGAATGAGGTAGGAAAGTACCATTCAGGACGATCATCAAGTAAATAAATGTAAATTCAGAATGAATAGAAATGACAGTTTTTTTTATAAACTATTCACTCATACACATAAACACACAAGCAGTTGAGTATCCTGACTGACCCTGAGTTCTTGATTTGCCTAAGTGTCACCCTCTCGACTCCTACGCAGAGGCAAGGCGACCGAAGGCGTGTCACCTCATTGGATTGCAGAGGAATGGATACGGGAGGATGACCGATGTGGTAACCGGCTGTCAAATAACACAAATTGGCACACACCATGGGTTCTCCTTTGCCATTTTGGAGTCCTATATCAAAGTGTGTGGATAAGTTATGCAGGTACACACAAATTGGGTGTCTTTGAAGTCGAAAGAAGTCATGATGGTAGGGCGGATATTGCATTGTCGACTTACAGAAGGGTTTCGTGTCTCCTGCTCAACCGTAGTACGTAGCACGCGGAGCCTCAAGGGTTCGCATAATCTAAACTAAGATTTAAGCTACCCATCGAAGCATTGCACCACATTTTTAATGCATACAATTAGTTACCCGTGGTTTAATGCAACCGAGTACGTCACAGAATTAAAGGTACTTCCTGTACCCAATTTCATGGAATCATTTAGAACCTTAAACTTCTTTACAAACGTTTCACAAGGAATATGACGCTGGTTTCATACACACAGGCAGTTACCATTGGTTTACCATAAATAAATGGGAAGGAGGCATTTCAATTTGTAATGGACGGACTGCTCGAGGGAAAGCATGTCCTTTTCATCAGTACACAGCAGTGACTGAACAAACAATTTCTCTACGGGCTCAAATTGGCTCTTTCCACATCTCTGCCAGATTTCCTTATTTAGTTCCGTTCAGTTCTACCATGCTGTACTTCTTCCCCATAGTGCAAACGGTGGCTTTTGACATTCCATCTGAAACCGATTCCTTTTTCTTGTTTCTATATTACTTGTCAGTATTATTAATAACACATTTGTAAGTGCATTCTAATACTAAATTCCGCATCATTAACCACTCCTTGGTTATGAAATATGCATAGCTCCCCCCTCTTGGTCTGTCTTTTATGTTTCTGCCATTCAGACTCTAGCTCGTTGTGTAGACGTTAGATAGAAAGATCCAATTTAAGACGTTAAGCGAATCTGAAGAAGCCAGAGAATTTTCGCTGGAGGTTGGGGCTACGTTGGCAGAGTCGAGATCGGTTTGTGCCAAAGTGCTTTGCTAAGGAAGTCCACTCGCTAAGTATCACCATTCCTTAAGCAACGACACTTTGTCTTTCTTGTCCATGTGGTTGTGGCTTAAGCTGCCATCGTGAACACCGTGTTCAATTGAAATGTTACTACTGGACAAAAATCTGCTCGGGTTAAAAATCTGATGAAACTTTCCCCACACAGTGTTTGATAATTTGATTTAACTCATCCAGATGCAGGGACAAATTTATGGGAGTGCTTAACCTTGTGAAGAGGAGAGTCAGAAAAGAACCAAAATGACTGTTTTTTAAACATTGTTAAATGAAGCCTCAGCAATTCCCCCTTGTGTTGGCTTGCTAGTCACAGTTTGAGTCGCGATTGTCGTGATTTGACCATCTACTTTTATAGCATAAGTAGAGTGTTATTTATAATAAACTGAGTTTGCCGCCTAACGCAAGCTTTGATTTCATATGGATATGCTACATGCATCCAGGATGGATAAATTCGCAATGAATGGCAAAACAGATCAATGTATGGGTCCATAAAGATTTAAAAGGAGGATTTAATAGGAGAGAAGTGCATTGATTTCAGATGTTGAATGAGCAGAGGATAATGTTGGCAACTTGGAATCTGTTGAATGAATAGGATTGTGTAATACTTTGTTTGTTCGAACTGCCCGTATCGGTCACTTGGGTGGCCACATTGTACTAGCCGGTTGGCCGGCCTTTGGGCCGTGCCAACAGCCCCCAAACCCTCTGCTTCCAGAATATATATATTCTGCCCCCAGTACTAAGCCTTCTTTTACCTTAAAGGGAGCCTCGGGACGCTACATTGGTGGCAGCGGAAAGCGGATCCGACTTTGATGGATTTTATCATGCTCCATGCCGCTTCTGGCAAATGTCGGCGTTGTGAAAGAAGTGCATGTGCTACGGAGGGGAGAACCTTTGGTATCTCGTAACAGAAGGGTTAAGATCGATGTTCATCTTCGACATCTCCCTCGCCCTCGTGTTCGACGGGGAAGCTATTAACAACTGAAGCGACACTAGCCGTGGATTCCAAGCCCAGTGGAACTGCCAAGAGAGACCTGTGACGTTGTGGTCAAGCATCTTCTGTAAGCTCACTCTTTTTTTCCTTGGGCAACTCGTCGTTCATCGTCAAAGTGCGTATCTACAGATGTAGAATGTGCAGCACGCCATTCGACGGCATAGTTTTATGCATTGCACACTTGGATCGCATGCATTTTGTTCCTATGAGGCCCTACCGTCACATTTGCTCGGNATGTAGAATGTGCAGCACGCCATTCGACGGCATAGTTTTATGCATTGCACACTTGGATCGCATGCATTTTGTTCCTATGAGGCCCTACCGTCACATTTGCTCGGGTTTCTACGATGCCCTGGCGTTTCTTCTACGGCATCAATTAAGCCTGGAATCGCAATATGTGTTGTGTGTGTCTCGACCCATTCGAAAACTTGGATTCGTAACTCTATCTTTCATGGGACCACATTGTCGCGGGAGAGGAGGGCCAAGAAGCGCGCACTTGCTGCACTGAGTGCTACGTGGAATGGATGGCACTACAGGAACACATGCATTCGAATCTCGACGACTGGGACGGTTAGCTCGTGGGTGCTCCTCGCAGCACTGATTACGTTGTGATGGCTGACACGGGAGGCGGACGAAGGGGAGCGTCGGGGACGACGCTCGAAAGAAGAGAGGGGCTGTGTAATACTTTGTTTGTTCGAACTACCGGTTTAGGTGACTTGGGTGGCCATCTTGTACTAGTCAGTTGGCTGGCCTTTGGGCCGTGCCAACAGCCCCTAAGCCCTCTGTTTCCAGAATACATGTATTCTGCCCTAGTACTGCGCCTTCTTTTACCTTAAAGGGAGTCTCGGGACGCTACAATAGACAATAAAGGATACACAGTATGAAGATTGTTTTTAAGCCTTGTTACCATCTAGCTGCACATCTTAATGTGGATTTTAAAAATACCAAAATACGTTTGAAACATTAAATGAATTACAAGTTTTATAATAAAATTTATGCCCCTTACAAAATCCAAGAGCGGGGAAAGTGACCTTGTGCATGTGTGGTATGTGAATGGATACGGTGTATTGGAATGAATGGTTGTATGGATGGTTAGATGGACGGATTAACTCAAGATGCGCAATGGGGAATAATCAATTCGTGCTCCGTGTTGAAGCTATTGTAATCCATGTCCTCTCTAGCCTCCTGCTTTTAAAAAGACTTGGTTTATTAGTACGCCAATTGACACCATCAAGATTTGCTTCAACTTGACCGATTTGATATCATCTTTTCCAATTAAGGTAAGTTCTCTACATCTCATGCCTTGCCGCACAAATTTTCCCTCCTTCGACATTCCCTGCCGCCTCTCCTTCTCCCAAACCAGTGGCAGTTCGACATCTGCATGCATTTTAATCAATGTTCAACCAACTAGCAGATTTCCACACATCTTTTACATCAGGTCTAAATTATAGAGGGCAATAGGTTCCTGAATTTTGGAAATCATAAGCATTTTTTCCTACTTCATCCAACAGTTCAGTCTGCAGGTCGATGATTTTCACATTCAAGGTCAAAAAGAAGGTAAAAATAAGGAAAGCAAAGGTCAAGGGCACTGTCCAAGCAAAAAAGGGGCGTGAGTTTCAAACTTACACAGGAATTGATGGCACCGGCTTTGCCAAAGCATTTCGATGCTTGAAAGCAAAATTCAAGCCCTCGTAGCTACCCTTGGCTAACACACTCCAAGTTCATTCAATCGCAAAATCACACAGTGACTTGCTTCATTCCATCTTTTCGTACATTTTACCTCCCAAATCCATACTGGCTCCAACTGAATCGCCTTTCAGCAACTGTGCTTCGATGCGTCGCAGAGTACGGGAAGTTGGACGATTGCATGAAATAAACTGTTCCTTTAGAGGTGGCTGTGGTTGATGAGGCTGTTTGGGGGTTGAGGGTGTAAAGAGATGCTGAAAGTGAAGCCGAAGCTCAGCATTACCAGAAGACATCAATCCCCTCCGATTGGAGCAGCACTTTAACTTGGGCGGTTGTGAACGAATTAAACGGGCAATTTGGGCATTTCAGAGTAACCACCAAAACGGTGAGCTGAGTAGATAGTTAGACTATGTTACAATGCAGCAGCACATCCTTTGTGCCCGTTTCGCTTACATTCCACACAATTGAAACCTCGCGCTCTCCTCCAATTCCCCACATCGGTAAACATCACGTACAAAAGAATTGTGGGTGAGCTTTCGGTAGAGGTGAGGCCAAAGCAGTGTGTCGCCCAAATTACCATGTGTAAGGCTAAGCTGAGCTGCCTTCCAGAAGGGTTTCAAGAAGAAAATGCGTGTATTCTCGGGCGTGATGGAGAACTCACTTCTACCACTCAGACAGTTGCAGAAACTTACAGCCACGTTGATGAGAGAGGCGAAAGACGGAGGAGGAGAGTGATCAATGCTGCATTAAGGGGATGGTCCAGTGGTTGCTCAAGAAGAAGATCAATTTGTGGCAGCTGCAATGGAGTCGACAGATGTCCTGTCAGCAGGAGAAGATGTGTAGCTCACTGCAATTTCAAAGTGAGTGAGACAAAAGCACGACCAGAAGTAGTATGCCTCTGAGGTGAAGTATGTAGAGGTCAAGACCGCATGCTGCTGCTTTTTGAGACGTGATGGCACAGAGAGAAATGGCCAACGAAGTGATGCAGTGATGACTCTAATCACAGCCTAATGCACATGTTGTGCGATGTGAAGTAGTGTCCTGACTGTACCATCTATAGCGACGTGCGCATGTTCCTCTGTGACAACTCACCGCCGGTTTTAACCTGCAATATGCACACTCGGCCACATATCACTGTGCTGAGCTGAGAGGTAAAGGACGCCTCTATCTTAGCAAAACAAGTTTTACAACATGTGTGATCCACTGAGGTCTCACAAGTGAGTGTGAACAGAAGACTGCCACGAGGCACTCTTACTTGGACGCCTACACACAATGCGTTTTCTTCACTCCCATGTTCTCCTCACCACCCAAATCTTGCTTTAAGCAACTGTCACATCTACCCACCACTCAACCCTCAACTCTTGATCGCTAGCCACAACAGGCTGACGTGAACCCGTCACTCAAACAGGGGTCAAACATACACTTGCAATATCTGAAAGAGGGTAGAAGCGAGTCTCAAAAAGCATCTCGTCGGTGAATGTGATCGTGTAGCGAGAAGATTGGTTTGGCTTCAAATGTGATGTCTGTGTGGATTTGAGTGGGGAAAAATTTTCCAACACAATGACAAACCACGCCTACTTTCCATACAATTTGAAAACTGTCAGACACTTTAAATAAATATATTTTTGGATTAGGTAGAAATGCGTAGTGGGTTGATGAGGAAAATGCGGATAAATAGGAGGACATTGGTAATGATGAGAATGACGCGAAAGGAGACTTCTATGTGACTTATTGGAGGATGTTTATGTTGGGCTGCGGTGCTCCAACGTAGATAGATTGTATGTAAGTTATTTGAACCGGGAGGACGTCGTTCCATTTAAACTAGTTTATTATCGCCAACTCAAATTACTTTGACGTAGCTCCTTTCTTACGGTCGCGATGAGTCGCACCCGTGAGAAAAGCTCTATTTTAGTGCACAGAAAGGCCAAAAGATCACAGTCACCGTTTCCTAACCCAATACCCTACTCCAAAGCCTAAATAGCGGATGGTAAAGAGCTCCTGCAAGTGAGCTTTCTGTACAAGAATTCTAAGCCAGTGTGACATTGCACTATTCACTGGGTTTGCATAAGCACACTAGTGGGGTCATCTGTAGCCAAACTATTGACCTCTAATGCACGAGTGCATTGCATATTACACCAAAGCATTTATCATTTCACTGACCATTTTGTAGCGTCCCGAGGCTCCCCTTAAGGTAAAAGAAGGCGCAGTACTAGGGCAGAATATATATATTCCGGGAACAGAGGGCTTGGGGGCTGTTGGCACGGCCCGGAGGCCGACCAACCGGCTAGAACAAGACAGCCACCCAAGTGACCTAAACCGGTAGTTCGAACAAACAAAGTATTACAATTTCATGTCAAGAATCATAAATATATGGGTAGATAAGTGCACACATGCCTTACCTACATTTCAAGATCAAGCAATAATGGGACGCAGGTAAGGGCGAGGCCTTACAGGCAGCCTTTTTTGGCAGGAAGTGTAATACTTTGTTTGTTTGAACTGCCGGTTTTGGTCACTTGGGTGGCCATATTGTACTGAGCCGGTTGGTCGGTCTTTGGGCCGTGCCAACAGCCACCAAGCCCTCTGTTTTCAGAATACATGTGTTCTACCCCCAACACTATGCATTCTTTTACCTTAAAGGGAGCCTCGGGACGCTACAGGAAGTGCCTAAAAAGACAAAATGCTAGTCTTAACTTAATATCATGAAATTAAACATGAAAATAAAATCTCCCAATTTTTATCATCCAATTAAATTGTGCTCCTCGCAAAATAACTTGCTTTTTAATCTATCTCAGTCAATTAGGACACTGCAAGCACTTAATAAAATGTAGTTAACAGATTTTACTTGGCCATCATCATCTGTCAGTGGCTTAGCGCACAACGCTGTCACCGTGAGATGTGAATAATTGAGAGCAAATGATAAATAAGCGCAAAAATCATTGAGATTTAAACCTAGAATGCAAAACACAGTCTTATTGGACAGATTTACTGAGAGATTTGCTTACTATTTTGAAGCTCATAATAGCACAATGTTTTAACTAATTACCTTGATTCGTCTTTTTGAAATATCCACCTGCTCCAATCCGACGTGTGCGCTAGGTGCGCCTGTGAATGGCAGTGAAGATCTGCTGTATAGGATGATGGCAGCTTCTAAATGACAAAAAGCGGATATGGATGTTTATCTCATCGAAGAGTTCTAACAGGTAAGGCCCGTTTCTAACCTTTGCGAAATTGCCCAATATGTCCCCAACGTTTTGCCATGCCTGTGAGGATTGTTATGTCGGTTCTTGTCAAATTATATGTTTCTTTAAGTGTTGTATTTTATGTGGGCTATTATATATTCTATTTGCAACAATCGTGGTCATGTAAACGTCAATATTTAACGTGCGTTAAGATGTCCAGAATAAGAATATATGTTTAATGGAGTTTCACGCTTGCATTTGTGGGATGGATTGCCTGCTTTCTTGAAATTACCCCCTGTCTTCACATGGCTAGGTGGTGATTTTTTGGGTGAGCAGCGCAATGTAGTCCAGTGGCAGCCATTTAAGTGTGATTGGAAAAATCATGGGTAACACCTGCCCAGAGCTCCTCTCAATTATTTTCTCGACATTGGATTTACGTTCTTCAAACTGTGCAGTGGAAATGCGTGTCTTTGAATCCGCATCAGTGGACATCGGGAACGTAAGCGATGGTGTTTCTCTATTTGACTTCACTTTTCGCACTCATCCATGGAAGATGTAAACATATTTGGTAACCGTGGGCGTGGTCCACATCCAATTGGGCGGGCTGCCTTGCCACGAGTTTGTGGGAGGTTTGGTGGAGATGTGCGGGAACATTCAGTATCGCCTGGTTGGACTCTGCCTTCACAACCATTTTTTTACTTCCATCCCTCCTAGTCTTATTCCTGACTCCCCTCATCAGGAGGCGTCCTTGAACTGGTAGTGCCGACCACTGTGGTCGATGCTCGAGTCTTATCTTAGCCCGATAGGAAAGCTGGAAATACCTTATTTTAATGGGTAAGTTCCCATATTGGAGTAAATTAATTACCCATTTAAAACGGATTCATCAAATCTGTTTACAGTAGGTCATTTATTGGAACGTAATAGCAGCAGCAAGGCTTTTAAAATTGCTGCAGATAAGAAATAACAAGCTTTTTAGACAGATAATGTGCTGAAATCGCTTAATGTCCACGAAATGAAGGCGATTCGATGCTTTAGGTCTTCACTGGGTTTAATTAAAATACAAACGCTTTGACGCTCAAGCAAATGAATTACTTGAATTGAGTTACCTTTTCCAATGCATTTTAAAATGTGTTTGAGGATCCCAGCAAACTTGTTTGCGTAATCAAGTGCTGAGGATAATCGGATTCACGCACTGCAATTAAAAATGTTAGCAATCCGTTTTCTGCCAACCATTAGTTGTGTCATCTACACTGATTGGTAAAAAAAAGGAAAGCAAGGCAGGCATTTCCATTGTACTTCCGCTATTTCCAGATTGTAATAGCTTCTGAAAAGGGTATGAAAGTTTGGGAAATGAATGAATGAAAATATGCAATTATCTTCATATTTACCACTACTCTAAGAAGTGAGTCTGTTTTTCATTTCGTAAACATTTTACCAAGCATCGAGCAATCCTTTACAATCCACTCGGTTATTAACCTAGTCAAATTACTTTTTTTCCCTTGTTAAAAAAGGACATTTCACGATGCATCTTGCAACAACGTTCCCCTACTGTAGAGATTTAACTCTTGAATGTACCTACCTCAAGTGATATAAATACTTTTTGCATGCACTAACTCCTAGGTTTGGGTGGAAATTATTTGGAATGGGTGATGTTTCTTTTATCTTAGCTGCTAAGGCTCATGATCGTGGTGGCACCTAATTTGACCTCCAAGGCATACCATTCGTCAAGGCGGCGTGTGAGTTACCGAAAATTTCCATTGGAGAAGATTTGACCGGTTTGATTGCAATATCACCCGCCATCAGGCTTCAACGACAACGCAAACGAAATCCTGGAGCAAAGCAGAATTGTGCTTTTTTGACATGTTGCTCTGTCATTTTAATGGCATACTGATTCTGGTGACGCTTTTAAAACTGAAAATATTATTTTTTTCCGGATCGCTCTTTAACATCACTCGTCGTGCATTCGTGGACGCTTTTTTGCTTTCCATTTCTACATCATTTGGAGCGTTTTTCGTTCCTTTTCCCGGATCTATGTCTTTTATGGTCATGAGTATCCAGTTAACAAGCGCTGTTCCATCTATCTGCCTGACCCGTATCCGTTGCTCTACTCCATCCATCCAGTGATATGCACGTCCGATTCGGCAGTTCGAAGGGTGCAAATCAGGACCACTGGGGATAGTGACGTCAAGCGAAACAATAACTACAGCACTTTTGGGTCGTGTAGGCTGCATGTGAAGGAGGTGAGGCTGTCTGTAACGCTTAAGCCTGTAGAATTATTTGTAACTAATTTTTCGAGGTATTCCCTGTCTCGGTGCCAATCCTGTCGGGAACGGGCCTCGTCTGGCTGCCAACAATATCGAAGTTCAGAATTTGACGTTCACAAAGAACCCAATGCAAGGCCCCCCGCAGCTATCATCATGAACTGTATAGGTAGAACGACAGGCAGCCTCACCATGCATTAGTTTTAAATTTTCTTGTGGGAGTTATGGGAGCAAGCTAATTTTTGATGCATCTCACATTGTCAATGCGCTACCAAGACGAAGCTCTGAAATATCCCTCACATTGTGGATGTAGATGGGCAGACGCAGGGACAGGGCGAAAAAATGCCAAGATTTCGCTTCCAGTTTTGTGTCATTCCAGAGTTGGATGCGTGAGCAAACTCAGTGTGGGAAATCCACGTCTCTGTTCACGCATTTAAAGCCTATTTGAAGGCATCTTGCAGAGCTCCGAATGGTCACTAGGGCCGCGGCAGGCCGTGCCAGCGGTGAGAAGATTTCGTGTCAATCGGCTCTGATTGTCATTAATAATATATGAGTTGCCATGATGTTAGGATAGTAAATAAAACCACTGGGAATAATGCATTTGCCGTATTCGTCTCCTTGATGCCACGAGTTGCTGAATGGGCTAATGTCCAAGGCAGAAAACCCAGATGCCTTGATTAGTTTGTTTACTTAAATGGCACAAGTAGGATGTTTTGACCAACATGAATAGCAGAATGGGCGATGAAGAACGGTGGCGATAGTCAATGCGGCTTGGAGATTGATAAGGCGCAAACTGAAATTATGCTGGCTAGATAAGATAAATACAAGTGCTTGTGAGTGGTTTGGTTTTGAATGAGTGAGGTTTAAAAATCGAGGTTCGGACGGTGTCCAATTTATGACTGTAATTAAGGAGTCAAATCCGATTTTGCCATATTTTAGTGGCAGTTACGTCTACTCAGACCAAGGACGAGTTTGACTGTTGTAGTTTACGGGTAAAAGCTTTGTCCTCCATCAGACGTATTCAACTGCCCCCCAACCTAATCGGGGGTTGTGGGCGCTAAGGCGGTATGTATTGCATTGCGGCACCAAACCGAAGTTTTCAGCTGTGTGGGCTCCAAATTTGGTAATATCTAAGGCATCTGGTGCTCCAATGCTTGTGCTGTACTGCAGCTTGGGGAGGTGATTTTGGCACTTGTGATATTTGTCAGTCGCACAGTAGTGACTCCAGATCGCTTGGGCATTTGTGACACCTCATTTCTTCCATCTGTTGGTGGTGTCGACACTTTCGCTTTGAGGAGGTCTAGTGGAGCATCGCTGGGTTTGTAGATCGTGGTGGGTTTTCTGATTGATTCGCTATCGAATTACTTTCAGTCCAACGAAACTGCGTGTCAATAGACACCTTCCACATGACTCCTGTCATTTGGAGGATTCATTGTGTGTATCCAATGCGCCAAATAAACGATTTTGATCTTGGGAGACTATGTTTCATTAGGTCGATCGACACCTACGGTATCCGTCCAAAAGTTTTGCCTTCTCCGACTAAAATAAGAATCTTTTATGTGGCGCGAAGGGACAGTTGCTAGCATGGGTGAGACAATTAGTGGACCCTTCGACTCTAGTATTTTTTGCTTTGGAAAGGGTATCACAAATAAAGGAATGGGTCAGTGTGACTTTCGCTCTCCTCCGGTCAGGCTCGTTGGGTCATTTCCTAACCCTAGGAACATCTCCCTCCTTCACATAAACATACCTCAGTTTCGGTTAAATCACCTTTCATCCTTCACACATTCTTTCGCTTCCTCTTAATCCTGTTGGCAGAGCAATAGGAGGGAACGTCCAAACGTTCCTAATGGGTAAGTTGACATTGTAGGAAGACATAGGAGGAATGGGACAGCCAAAGCAGCATGAACAATAAGCCTGAAGTCAGTTCCATGTGCACCAACAGAAGGCTACCAACTGCCACCCACAAATAAGTGGAGCATCAAAATAAACTGTCTTGAAGGGAAGAGAATGGTCTTCTGGACATTAAATTGTTCAGTTTCTTGGTTCATTGTGTTAAAGGGTTAAATAATCGAGGCAGAGTTACATTTCCGTTATGACTGGTGGTACCCTTCACGGAAAGGATGCTAAAATTCAGGCAAATGTAAAGTTATACTTTGACCAAGATCACGAAGCATCCATTCTGACCTTCTGAATGTTGTCCTCGGTGCTTCCCCCCGGATAACCTTCCCCGTCGGCCGTCACTCACTCCAGGAGGTGCTAGCCTTTGTTCAGAACAAGAAACCGGGGTATGTGGGAAAGATAGACATCAGTCGTGACATTTCTGCTTGGGAATCAGCAAGAAGACATCTATCTGTGGGAGACACCTTTCGATGTGAGTTTAAACCCAAAAGTCAGGATCTTTGGTAGTTTGGGTTGAGTTCGCTTACCACTTCCACCAATGTGCGTCTTTGCTGAAGCTGTGGTCCACCAAGTTACTGTGGAAGGGCATCCTTTAACAAGGCGCAGAAGATCGATGAGGTTAGGGGCATGCCTCAAAGGTAATTCTACTAGGTGAAAGTGTAGCCTATGGAGACTGACAGAACCACTGAATCCACACATCCTTGCCACCGTGCAATTCCACCAGCAATTGATGAGACTCCTTCATTTTAGGAATAGAGCTACTTTACTTAGCATCAGTTGGGATGAAAAATTAAACAACTGCACTTTACCAATGCAGATTTGACAGCAAATCAACGGATTCTAAAAACTGGCAAATGCCTTTTGTAAGTTTATAAACCACTTTATCAAAAAGTGACCAAACAAACGAGTAGGGGAACTGAGACAGGAAGCAACCGATTAGTGAGGGCCAGGGATGACAACACGCTTTCATCTGGAGTGCTTGATTAACAGAGTCGCAGTCTTTAATGCATGGTTTGCCAAAGGACTGTTAAAACCACCTGAAAGGTTATAACCTATAAATGTGGACAATAACTTCATTTACTAAGCCGACCAATCCGGTAATCATGAAAAGGAGCAAGGTGATCCAGACCAGAGAGAGGCGTCTTGGAACATGTAAATTGGTGTGGAGGTAACGGAGGAAAGCGATCGGTGTATGGAGAGCGCAAAAGACGAAGAAGTAAAAGATTTGGGGCACATGAAACACAGGTTTGTGAGCACTGCGATCACCGAGAACAATATCACCCTGATTGAAAACAAGGACGAGAGTGACGAAGAGAACGATCGTTGCGGTGTGATGTAGAGCGTCTCGGAGAGCTGCCTTGACAAGTGCAGTGAAGGTGTCAACAGGATATTTAATCAGGTAGATGCACCACTGAAGGGCAGATTTTCGAACACAGGTCTGGGTGGAAGCTAGTCGTTGAACAGCCACCTGGCCAATCATGAATGCGAGCCAGATCACGTTGGTTTGACGCACGAAACAAGCGAAGCAACCGAATAGGAGCGCCGGGACCGTGTGGGAAGATCGCTGAGCAAGAAGGGTGAGAAGGAGAGCAAGGAGCGACAGCTGGTCGGTATAGAAGAGAATGCCTGTGAAGAAAAGAACAGGAAGTGTAGTGATGGAAAGAGCGGTGAGAATGCCCTGCGTCAATTCAGAACTCTGATGAGCTATGATAATTGCAACTTTTAACATAGCCGAATCAACTCTCTTGGTGTGGTTAAACTGAACTGGTATGGTGAATGAACAAATCATCGGCCAGATGGTTGGGTAGTTCGAAATATAAGGGTTAAGCTTAATAAAGTGTTAACTGAGCGAATGAATGAATGCTCCGGTACGGTCATAGAAGTCTCAAAACACTACGTTCGTAGCAATAGAAAGCGGATTCGGCTTGAAGGATTAGCCATCCCAATTTATAATTCTTGTGGGAAACTTCAGCGGTGCTAGAGAATCGCGTGCCCTACGGGTTGGAGAATCGCTGACACTCCCCTAACAGAGGGGCTGAGAATGGCTCCTACTTTCGGTATCTGTCCTATTCCCATATTCCGCAAGATTGCTATTAACAAAGGGAGGTGCAATAGCCCTAAGCTTAGTCTCGTTGGAACTGCATTAAATCCATACACTTTTTCAAAAAATTACTTATAAATCAGTGTTCCAATGTTTACCTATAAAGGTGCATGCTGGTCAGCAGAATCCTTCGTCTTCCGGATTCGGTTCTTTAATCGGCGAGACTCCGGACCCAGTAGCATCACCAAGAGAGATCAGTAACGATGTGGTCAAGTACTGACTCAGTTGCACATAAATTTGATGACTGGCTACTAAGTGTTTTCTTTTAGCACTAATTACGTGGTAAAGGCTGACGTGGGATGTTCGAATTGCCGGTTTCGGTCACTTGGGTAGCCATATTGTACTAGCTGATGGGCTGGCCTCCGGGCCGTGTCAACACCCCCAATCCCTCTGAGTCCAGAATATATATTCTGTTTTAAGTATTATGCCTTCTTTTACCTTAAAGGAGGTCTCGGGACGCTACATTGGTAGCAGCGGAAAACAGACCCAACTCTGATGGATTTTATCCTGCTCCATGCCGCTTCTGGCAAACTTTGGCGGTGTGAAAGAAGTACATGTGCCACGGATGGGAGAATCTCTGACATCCCATAACAGAAGGGCTGAGATCGACATCCATCTTCAGCACCTCCCTCGCCCTCGTGTTCTGCAAGGAAGCTATTAACAACTGAAGCAAAACTAGCCGTGAACTCCAAGTGCAATGGAACTATCAATAGGGATCAGCGACACTGTGGTCAAGCATCCTCCGTAAGCACTCTCTCAGGTTCTCGGTCAACTCGCCTCCCTTCGCCAAAATGTGTTCAAACAGATGTAGAACGTACAGAACGCCATTCGATAGCATCGTTTTATGCTTTGCACACTTGGATTGCGTGCAACTTGTTCCAATGAGACCCGATTGCCCCATTTGCTCAGGGATCTAAGATACTCTGGCGTTTCTTCTACGGCATCAAAAAAGCCTGGAATCGCAGCATGTGTTGTGTGACTCGACCCATTCAAAACTTGGATTCGTACCCCCATCTTTCATTGGACCACATTATCGTGGGAGAGGAGGACTAAGAAATACGCACTTACTGCACCGAGTGCCGCGCGAAATTGATGGCACTACAAGGAGACATGAGCTTGAATCTCGATGACTGCCATGGTTAGCTCGTGGGTGGTTCTGTTAGCACTGGTTACGTTGTGATGGCTGACATGGGAGGCTGGCTGAAGGGAACGTCGAGGATGACGCTCGAAAAAAGGGAGGAGCAGTGTAATACTTTGTTTGTTCGAATTGCCGGTTTCTGTGACTTGGGTGGTCATATCGTACTAGCTGGTGAGCCGGCCTCCGGGCCGTGCCAACAGTCCCCATGCCCTCTATATCCAGAATATATATTCTGTCCAAGTATTATGCCTTCTTTTACCTCACAGGAAGTCTTCGGCCGCTACACGAGAGGCGTACCAAGGGAAGCACTGAGGACGACGCGCAGAAGAAGAGAGAGGCTATGTAAAACCTTGTTCTGACTGGTGGCCACATTGTCCTAGCCGAGTGGACTGGTCTCCGGGCCATGCCAGCAGTGTCAACCCCTCCAGTGGCTGAATATGTATTCTGCTCAAGCACTATGCCCCCTTCAGCCTTCAAGGAAGTCATTACAACCAAAATTGTAAACGACTACAGATTTATTGATTCATACAATTTCTTGTCGAACAATTGTTTCCCTTAAAATGTATTGAGCAAAACAGGATCGAGAGCGGAGATTACAATGGCAGTCAATCTTAAGTGGATAATAAAAGGAAAAGCAATAATTAAGAAGTATCTTGGCGCCGTACGTTAAAGTCAATAAAATATCGAAATTGTATGACGCCCGACTCAAACCGCTCAACGGGTCTGTTTAATAATATTTAAAGCGTATTCACTCATAAAGCCACCCAATGCAAATTGTTTCAAACAAATCGGGATATTCGATCGAAAGTTTGTTTAGTTGAGTAATTTAATATAAACATTGGTGCACCCGGATTTACGTCCTCGATTTGTAGTTATAACTTTGGCGCAGGTTGCAACGGTTTAGAATGAGCTTCAGGCAATGAACACTTACTGCAATTGAGTAACACTACGATCATGCATAATGTTTCGGCAAATTTGGATAAGGTGGGGGATATTGCCAGCAATGACAAAGTGACGCCAAGTAATCAAGTAAGTGCAGTTGTATCTACGACTGATATTTAGCGCACGACTTTTCCACAAAATTTAGTTTTCATTAATGGCATTTCCATTCACTGACTGATATAGTCAGCCTTGAGTGTGTCACGACTAATAGTCAAACCCGAACATTCCTATTAATCTTACGTTCTTAATTTATGTGATTATAAATAACAGACTCATCTCAGTAAAACAAACTCCGCAACCATGAAAAATTCTGTTTTTAGTGGGAGACAAATACTTTGATAAATACGCTGCTTATCATCTTTGTTTCATTTATCTAATAAGATGTATTTGTTTTCACAAACTGTTGAAAATAAATCGTATTTTTAGACTTTTCCATGCACCTTTAGTTGTTATTTCTACTGCATAGTTTGAAATTGCTTGCTACTCTCCTTTTCTAAGTGCATCCATATTTTAAAGTGGAGGCCAAAGCCCATCTCCTTTGTGGTATGTTCAATTTTAAGACAGCATTAAATTTACGCGATGCCTTACAGAATGAAATTTAAAATGATCTCAGCGAGAAGTGACCAATATGTAAAAAGTATGGTTTAAATCTGAGAGTAAAAATCAGATGAGGGGTCTTTTATTGGCGAGGCTCGATTAAGTAACTAGGTTGAATTATCGTTTGTCTCTTGTGTGGGCTACTTGGGAACAGGAGCTGCTGATTACTGGTAAAAGGCATACACACAATCATGTAAGTTGTTATTTTATCTGTCTCTGAGGCATTGATTCGAGTAACTGTTCTCTCCTCAACTTGCCTGCATCAGCAAAAATTTTTGCCAGTCTTTGACTCGAAGTGTATTGCGTCATTGGAATGCAGAAGATTGGATTTTGCGAGGCAGAGGCTGTGATTGACGGGTGACAAATACCTAGATATTTGACAATCGCCTCAAATTTCCGAATTTTTATTTCAAGAGCTCAGCTATAAGCGAGTGGATTGCTCGTGTGAACATACATTACTTAAATGCCTGATCTCTGTTACGCGGGTGGTAACACCTGCGCATACATGCATAAATGCTTATGCAGACTTTAAGTCCACTCCTTACTTTTACTTATATTTACGTTTTCCTGCAAATTTTGGAACGTGGCATTCAATTAAGCACAAAACACAAGTTTTGGCTTTGTCTTGTTGCACTAGAGGGACAGGAAGTAGGAAGAAGCGTTTACCTTTCAACTTACCGATACCCCTCTCCTCTAAGACTCAAAAATATGGCTTTGAGCTTAGCAGCTGAGTAAGTTGTTCTGGTAGCAGCAGGCTGGTGTCAGAAAATTGAGAAACGGTATTTTATTTCATGCATCCCAATAGTATGTCTAGAATTGCTAATTTTAGAGTGAACACGCCTCACATCTGTCTATGGTCTTACTAGTGGGTGGGAAGGAACTTAGGACATGAATAGGACCTTGTTACTCGCTTAGAAAAATTGTATGCAGTTTTAACAGGAGGTGTTCGCAATTACTTTGGCTATTTTCAGTGAAACTTCCACCCATATAGTGGTGCATTCGTAGAAACAAGCGACCTTTTGATTTTCAGGATCCCATGACATTAGGTTCACGGTATTTGATGACTCAATGCTCAGTGTATTAGACGGATAGATAGATGAAGTTCAAAGAAAAGCGTTTGCTTTGCCGACTAGGAGAAGTCGATCCTGCCAACGTGGATCAAAGTGTGATGCTTAAGGTAGTAACTGCTTTTCCATTTGCCGAGTAGGAATACGTCTAAGCATTGAATTTGAATGGTGTTATTTGTAGACAAGGGAAGGTAACAATTTATTGACATGTAATGTTTAAACTAAGCCAGCACTTTATGCTATAGACGATCTACATAGAAGTGGAAAATAAAAAGCCATCAGGTGGACACAACGGAGCACCTAACGAACAAATTGCACTGGAACCTTCGTCTTCCTCGTACACTTTCGCCAATCCTCCTCCAATGCACCAATTGTCGCTTGGGACTGATGGTCCTAGGATTTGTCGAATCTGCCATGATGCCAATGATGCAGAGTCGAATTCTCTTGGCCGATTGATTGCGCCGTGCCTGTGTGATGGAAGCATGAAATATGTCCACGAGAAGTGCATTCGACGCTGGATGGCAATAAGTCATTCAAGGAGGTGTGAGCTGTGCCATTCCGAATTGGATAAGCACAGTTATGCAAAGTACAGAAATGTGGTAAGATTATGAATAGTTGAGAAGCATCTTGACCACATCAGCCAGAAGTGCACAAAATTATTAATTAATCTGTGCACTAAACAATTTTATGTAAGAACCACTTTCACAGTTTTCAAGCTAGCTGTGTCGATCGCAAGTGTATGCCTTCGTTAATAAATCTGTCGTCCGCCTACTTAGGAGTAGCCCATTCATTAATCCATTTCGAGTTTGCAATTGCCTCCATCCACACATCTACCCACCGGTCCCTCCGTCAGTCCATGTCACCCTAGCGGTTAGATACACATCATTTCAGAGACATTTAATTTTTTGCCCATCTATCACACTCGGAAGCGGGTTCAAAGGGAAGAAGAGGACACAATAGTGAGTGGTGCGGTGTGTGAAGGTGGACTCCTTTATGTAGGATTCTTGATGAAGTGTAAAAAATTCACGGTGCGGGGTACAGGCTAACACTAGAGATCATTTAGGCGATAATCGCCTTTTATTCACCAGATATTGAAATAAAGTGCGTTACACCATTAAAACAAATCACAAATAATGAGATTTTACCGAAGTTACCAACAATTTGTGAAATAGGTGGGCATTAATAAACGGGAGAAAGAAAGGAAAGCACAAAACTCCAACGGCACATTAGGTGACCTACCCACCGCCACCCTTCGTGCTCCTCCACTTGCGACTCCGCTCAACGATGCCATCAGGCCTTCTGTGCATTCGCATTCCAATGTGCATGAGGCCATCTGTCGGATATGCAAAGAATCTACTGATCTGGAGTTGGGTTCTTGTGGACGATTGATTGCACCTTGCCTGTGTGTTGGACCTTTAAAATATGTCCATGAGAGGTGCATTCAACGCTGGATTGAAGAAAATGGGTCTAAGAATTGCACAGACTGTGGATTTGAATATACAACAAAGCGGGTACTTCAGGTGAGCTTCCGCAGTGTAAGAAATTATTCCAATCGCCTCTAATAAAAACTACTCAATAAACTAAATGACTGCTGACGTATAACAATTGTTTTCTTCTAGTGGAAGCATTGTCTTGTCTCATCTGGACGGCTGTCTATGCTCTTCACTTTTGAAACCACCATGCTGCTCTTTGCAATCTTGACAGTTTGGTGGTTCGTAGTTGCTGCTACCAATTATTGGTTTACCGCTCTCTGGTATTTGGTGATGACTGTTCTTTCCTTATATTTCGTCACAGTTTTTGTCGTTTGGATTGTTTTCTTTTGCCGATACAGTGAAGAGTGGTGCCAATTCGGCTACAACTGTGTGGTGCAAGAAATTACCAATGAGCGAATTGCGGAGTTGCGACAGAATGCAATGGCTTAAAATTAGGAGAGGCTAGATGGCAGTGTAGTGGTGCCTTATACTGTGTATTTTTTTGAGCTTTCACACCTTCCTAGTTGGTTTCGTTTGTACACGAAATCAAGAACCAACAATCAATTCTATCGCTCTGTGACCCGAGTCACTTTTCCTTATTCAGTGTGTGTGTACCCACTGAAACCTTTCGATTACAAGTCATACACTATTAAATATGCTGCAAACATTGTTCGACTCTTCACTTTAAAGGGCTGCGAGGCTTGAATGCATTTTTTCCTGCCAAGCATGTTACTTCCAACCACTACCTGTCCATCTATACCCTACGCAACCGTGATAGCATTCCTTGCTGTATACGTCCACCTGCCCAATGCGTATGGACGCGTCTATTCATTTTTCGTCCTCGGTGTAAGCAGTGTATCGTTAAGCAAGGAATGCAGCCAGCGTTTGCGAAATGAGGGTATTGGATGCAGCTATGTGTGGAGTGCATTGTACGCTCATGTGGAAATTGAAAACAGCGACTTGGAAGCGACCTACACGGCTGAGTCCCCTAGCCAGCGGTAAAGATGCCGTAAGTAGATGATTCACCCCGCCACTAAAAGTGGGAGCGTCTAAGTAGCATCATTGCAGAGATTAGATGCAATTACCACCAGTTGAAGGACTGCACATCGCATCACAACTAGCAGTGCTACCCAACCTCCACGGGTGTGGTGTAATGTGATGTAAAGGAAAGCAAAGGGATGATGCAACCCAATGTGTGGTCTTGGTTGGTGCTCGCTTGTTGGGAGGTGAGGTGGTACTACTGATGCGGGTAAGTAGTTGATGGTTTTTTCAAAAAAATAGTAAATCACTTAAGTACCAGATGCATTGATAATACTTTAGACCAACTTACAATTGGCACCTATTTCATAAGGCACTTACAAGAGAAAGTGACTTGTATAGGGTTTTGCTTAGATAATACGAACAGAGCAACTCAATGCTGAGGACTGTTGAATAAATCTACTCTTTGAAATTTCGGTCAGGCATTTTTCTCGAGGCCTCAGCTCCACCTTCAACTAGTGCACAAAGGAATGACACTTTTGAATACGTGATATTATTTTGGTGAACACCAGTGGAAAGACTGAAATGAGCACCACCGATTTGGGTGGGCATACTCTAAACTGGCAACGCTAAGATTTTTATCCTCAAAATTCGAATCACAAAGTAAGCGAAAAGGCTACTCGTGGCGAATGACTTTATTGAGTTGTCAATCGCACCATCACTACGTAGGTCACACAGCGGTTTGAACAAATTTGAGAACTCAATTTTGGAGGCACGTGTAGGGTGTGACTCTATTGATGTAGAGGTCCCGCCAATCTTATGGGTTAAATCAAACCGATGGAAATGTCAGTCAACTATCATATAGCTTCGACTGTATGCATTGTTTACCCATTTTTTTCCAAAAATTCTTAAAAATCGCTTGCACAGGCAAGACCAGTCATGTGGATTCGATTTTGCAACCGACACCTTCGCCAGTGCGTGTATGTGCGTGGATGTGCATGGTTTCTGAGACAAATTACTACATTACGCGATCAAAACGCCTCACGGAAAAATGTGAGCAGCTACTAGTGCTGCAAACTTCCATTGCGCCCTCTAATATTACCGCTCCTTGCCCTTTTAGTTAATTACTTGCGGCGCAAATGACGGAGTTCATTCACTGACAGCAGACTAACTGATGGAGGAGAGTGGGTAATGTCCACTGCTAATCATAATATTCACAGAAACCAACTCCCAGTAAATGTGCTAGCGCCATTAAAGTACAGAAAAAATAAATATTTTGTCTACAAATGGTGCAGATGGGTGATAAGTTACACCATGTCTGAGTAAAGGAGCATTTTAATGTGGTAACGAGTAGTGAGATGGAAGTTAAGTGGAGACAATGCCATGTCATTTTGAGTTTGAAACTCGCTGACACCTAAAACAGACACATGAGGACTGACAGCAATGAATGAAAAAGGACCGTGTGCATAAAAAAACGTCTCTTAGAGATCCACCTGTTCAACACCGTTCTAGGGCTATTGCGCCCATTGTATACACCTCTCTCCAGTTATTAATTATGTGCTTATCCATTTCAAAGACCTCCATCCACTAATTCATTCCTAACCCATCGGTTTATTTACGCACTGTGAATCGTCTATCTAAAACGTAGCACACATCGGTTTGTTGTTGATTGTGACGATTGGCAGCTTTTTCTTCCAGTGAAAGCGCTGCTGTACATACTAGCCATCCTTTAAAGTAACCAGGACGTTGATTGCTTCACAAATTTTTTAAAATGCTAGCTAGGTATCAAACGATCTTGCATTAGTCGCCTAGACGGTCCCAATCCTACAATATTCTTAGGAATGTGAGCCGAGGAGTTGAAATAAGAGGTTAGTTTTATGAGCAAGGTATTTCCATGTGTTTGCCACGTAGTGCAACAAATTCACCATTAATTCAAGAAGGTCAATGACTGCAAATTAGGCAGTATTTCGAAGAATGATCATTGGATCCATCAAGATGAAAGTAGGAAAGCCATGTGTTGCTAAACTGAGCCGCAACCAACGAACAATTCAATTATGTATGTGGCACTGTAGTGTCCCGAGACTTCCTTGAAGACGAAAGGAGGCATGATGCAAGGGCAGAATGCATATGTTTAGAAAGCAGAGGGAAGGGAGCTGCTGGAATGGCTCAGAGACCAGCTAACCCAGCGCATGCAATGTGGCCACTTCCGTCACCAAACAAAGTATTACATTGCGCCTCGCTTCTTTTAAGCGTCGTCCTCGACGTTCCCATTGGTAAATTTCTCGTGTCAGCCATCACAACGCAATCAGTGCTGAAGAGAAACCTTCAAGCTAGCTGTATCATTCATCGGAATTCCAGCGCGACTGAGGAGAGGCTTGACCACAGCGTCACGGATCCCTCCTGACAGTTCGACAAGACTTGAAGTTTCGCCCGGCTTGGAAAATAAATTTGGAGTAAAAGGTTCTGCCAAGCGTCAATGCGTCCCTAGGGAGACGTTGGAACACCGGTCTCCTTAACCAGGTACATTAAAGAAATCTCCGCAACGAAACGTTTCTAGGTGGTTCACGGCTAGCGCCGCTTCATTTACTAATAGCTTTCTTGAAAATACGAAGGCGTCGATCTCAGCCCTTCGGTAATGGAGCGTCAGAGATTCTCCCATTCTTAGCACATGCACTTCTTTCACACCACTACAGTTTGCCACGAGTAGTATAGATCGGGAGAAAAATCCTACAAAGTCGGGTCCACTTTCCGCTGCTACCTATGCAACGTCGCGAGACTTCCTTGAAGGCGAAAGAGGGCAGAATACATATTCAGCAAACAGAGGCATCGGGACTGTTGGCATGACTCGGAGGCCAGCCCACCCGACTAGAGCAGTATGGCCACCCATTTGACTGCAGCCGAAACCAGCAGTCAAAGAAGCAAAGTATTACAGGCGATGCTACAGTAATTCACGTTTCTAGTAAAGTACTTTGAGATTTGCTTTAGGCGTTAATGTCGGATAAATGGAAAACCGCAACTCCTTAGGAGGATTCATTTGTAATGGGATTAAGCCTGGTAACAAAATAATAACATGCTATGTGGTTCGTTTAATAACAAATTCTATGAGCGTAAATATTAGACTAAAAACACTTGTTCTATTTCCCACAAATAGAGAGAAAAGTGGCCTGCAATCCAGGAGATTGACACAAAACTATGGCAAATGTGCAGGTTACTAGCTATATAACTTTAAGATGACTTTTCACATCTGTAAGGAGTTTCAGGTAAATTTTGGTTGTGAAAGCTGATGGACGTAAAGTTAAACACTAAACATTTGAATGAATTAGAGGAAGATAGGTCGCTGTTCAGCTATCATGGCAATACAAATGCTTGACCCTATCCACTTCTTGAACTACCATCTAACTTCATAAAACTCGTTGATGAGCAGGGCCTGGGTTATGTTCGTATAAGGTGGTAAAGAAGTCACTCAATCTGGATTTTCCAGAAGAAAAAAAAATACCGCAATGTTTCTTATGTAAGCGAGTAGCTCCGATCTCATTAACCTCTCAGCCAAATGGTCAAAAGTTAGATTCGACAACCTGCGTGTATCTGCCAACCCTTTGGCCAATGGTCGAGGTCTAAGGTTGAGGATGCGATAGACTTTGAATGCACCTCCCCCAGTCGGTTAACCTAGTCAGGCGCACTCACCAGTGACTGACATAGGTCTTTGAGTGACTATTATCTCACTTTATGTGCTGCTAACACAATAACCAGACAATCAGAAGACAGTGCTCCATTGATGATGCGACTTCTACTGCGTTCTTCAAAGTAGCCATGGAGACGAAAACTTCTACAACAGTGGATGAAATGTCTGCATGGGTTTGGGGATGACCTCGGCGTTGGAGTGTAGTTCACAGCATAGCAATCAACTATTCCACCTATAGTTCAAGATGCGTTGACTAATGTGCTCCACAGGAATGAACCCATTGCACTATCAATGAGAGCATTTACCATTACAGAAATGTTAATGGCGATTCCCAGGGTTATAAAGATAGATTGTGCAGGAAATAGAGCCATGAAAGTGATTAGGATTACAGCGGCAAAGCAACCGATTCCGTAGTCATAGCAATTGCTAAAGGATTGGCACGGAGACCCCAAAAGTAGCAGATACGCCGTCCTCGTCTACTTACAGCAATAAATTATCTCGGTAATATCTTTTTGCATCAACAAAATCTTATTCTCGTTTAATGTGGCGTTTGCGACTGCCTTACTAGGTGCGTCTGTTCCATTGTCTGTGATCGAATTTTATGGTAGGGAAAATTGTGAATAACCCTGCGGAATTATGCTAGCAGAGAAACGGGAACCATTGTTGACCATTTCGATGATTTCGAGTTAGCTTTGAACAATGATTTTATCACTCCGTAAACCGAGTAGAAAGGACTCACGTTTTTTAGATGGCGGTGTGGTTACTTGCATGTCGCGGCTGCGAATACTAACGAAGGCCTGTTCGTTCCATTTACCCGATACAATGTATGCACTAACACGGGCTCTAATGATTTGTTCTGAGCTTGAATTTTCGGAGGCATAGGTTTCATTTGGAGGAATGTTGGTAATTCACCATCGCTTTTCATTGAGACTATAAAAGATTTGATAGGTAACAATACGCCCACCAAGTTGAGGTGACCGATCCCACCACATGCTCACTATGCTAGAGTTGATCGCTCCAATTTGTACTTTCCGAGGAACGGTAGGATTTGTACAAGTGAAAGCACATCACTATGTCATTTGTGTTTTTGAGGAGGCAATGAGACTTCATTTGCCCCAGTGGGCACTCACTTGTCTCCATATGAATGGGAATGGGTGTAAATTGGCCAAGCAAAATACATAAAAGGTGACTGACTTAGTAGGAGCGTCTCTTCCACTGTCTGTGGTCGGCATCGTGACAAAGGTTAATGGAAATGAGCACATGAAGCAGTTTCACCAATAAGAAATGAGTATCTTCGCTGGATCTTTCGATGAATCCCAGTCAATTTCAAATAATTTTTCGACATTAGATGATGAGCGAGAAAAGGACTCACCTCCTCTAAAGGGTGGTGCTATTACTTTCGTTTCGCTACCGCGAAAACCAATGAAAACGCCTTCGCTCTTATCACCTGACCGACTTCTGACTCTGTACTGTTAAACTGAAGGAGCCCTGCGGGTTTGGTGGTGTATACCAGCGCATGCGCATCCTGTAAGGATTGATTGCCTAAAGTTTTGCAGCTTGGAGAACATTAGGATCTGCACAAACAAAAAGGCATCATTATGGCATTATTTGGGAGAATAGGAAGGGGAGATAGGGCAATGAGGCTTCATTAGTTACAGTGCACTGTTAATTGTGTCCACACGAATGGGAATGGATGTGAAATGGAAGGCGTTAGAGCGAATGCAAAAAAGTTAGATGCTAAATGCGCGATGGTAACTGCCTTATTAGGTGCATTTGTTCCTCCGATTTTGGTCGATTTCATGCATAGGATAATGGAAGTGGTTCTACGAAATCATTTTAATGATGAGAAACGGATATTGTTGTCGGCTTTTTTAACTAAATCTAGTCATTTTAAGACAATAGCTTAGCATGCGACAGAACGAGAAGGAAGGACTCACCATCGCTAAAATGTAGTGTAGCCAATGCGTAGCTTTCGGCTGGAATGATAAACTCCTTTGAACCGATTGAGTGTATGCATTAACACAGACTCTAACGGTATGCTTTGCCTTTAAATTAGTAAAGGTGTAATTTGCAACTGACAGAGGTTGATTAGATTCTCCACCTCACCATCAAGTCTCCATCCTATGAGATAGTTAACAATACGCCCTCCGAGTTACGGTGATGGCTGCCACGTCATCTGCACCATGTGAGGGCCGATTGCTTCAGGTCTCACGCTGTGCGAAATAGTAGGATCTGCAGAAATGAGAATGAGGATGATGAAGCCTTATTAGTCCTAGTGGTCTCTCACGTGTCACCATATAAATGGAAATGGATGCATGGTGGTCAAACATTGGGGGAGATGCAAGAATGTTAGCTACAGAATGCACACAATGTGACCATAGGTGATTGGGAAGAAGACGTACCTCCGCGTATCACTTCACGTACCGATGGATCACACAAAAGACCAAAGGCATCGGGCAGTTCGAGACCATGCACTGTATCTGCATGTCAGTGGGATTGGCCAATGGGTTCAACATGACTTGTAATTGAGGATAGCTAAACCTCGAATCTGCACATTAATCCTTTGACTCCCACAGCAGCCTGTATCTAACTGGACGAACAACAAAAAACGCTTCTAGGGGAGTTGTCTCTTGTGCGTGCGAATGCATGCCTTTGGCAGTGCTTGGACATAGATAACTGCTAAACAATGGAGTACTTTATCATCCTAGTTTGTGTTAAAGCACCGACTTTTAGTCTAAAGAGATCGGATGCCACCTGCGTCCGTGATTTGACAAGGAACAGCTTAATTGAAATATTTGGCGCCATCTTTACCACTCTGTCCATCTTCTGGACTGCTAAAAACACATCCATACGCTTAGTTTGGCTGCAAAGCATTAATTACAATGGTTTCGTCGAATAGGCCTCACTATATTCCATACGTGTACCTGTAAGTTAGTCCACTGAATCACAAACTGAGGTAAACAAATGCATACCCATCACGAAGTGTATACGATTTCAAAGGCACTTTTAAGATGTGCAGGGAAGGAACGATGAATGGCAAGGAAATGAATGAATCGACTTAGTCGTGTCTAATTCACTTGACTGTGATGAGATGTGAAATTGAAGTGATATGATATGCTGTAATGGGCTATGGTGTGATGAAATGCGATGTCGACACTATGCTTGCCAAATTCACTAAACAAACAAGTAGTCTCATTTGTCAAATGATTCTACATGTGTGATGATCAGCGTAAAGCATAGGAAAGAAGCTTACCGATTGCCACTGGGGAATCGCTGTGAGAGATGGAAGTTACCAATAAAACGAGGCAGAGTGGAAAGGACATCGTCAACCCTAAAAAGAATTGCAGCCACAACTCACACCTGGTGTGTTTATATATGCGTTGAGAAGCATCGTAAGCCTATGAAATTGCTCGTCCTTGACCTGGAAAGCAAATTGTGCATTCACAAGCACACTGTGATTGCACGCACCATTGAACCGCATGAGCGGTTACTCTGCCGATGCCAGTAAGGAGATCTGCTACCGCAAAATAGCGGTTACTTTCACCTATGTGGATGTTTACGGACCTGTTATGAGCTGTTCTATTGCGAGTAGGTAGTTTACGCGGACTTTAGAGAGGGTTACTTGCGTGACCTAGGACCATGGAAGTGAATGGGATTACAATGCATGAAACATTTTATTCAGAGCTACCAGTAGTGGTGGCTGTGAATTACAATGCAAAGGCTTTGAGGAGGGCATTACTGGATGGGTGCCAGACTCTCTTAACAGATAATCCTTCCACTTCTATCCAAAGCAGCACATGCTCTTCATGAGACCTCCAACACCACCGCATCCAGTAGTTCTTAGCCTTAGAAGACGCGCCTGACCATCACTGTGGTACATTGTATGGCTGAGGGTAATGGGATTGATCTTGGAAAACCATCTTAGTACTCCTAAACAAGCACTGATGTCAGATTTTTTCAATAAAATTTGTCAATAGGAAGGCCACACCTCCTTTTAAATGTGGTGTAGTTTAGCAGTGCTAAAACTGTTTTATGCTTTTTCAGCAATTATTTTCGGCCAAAAACAACCATCGCCAGATCTCCCTTTTTTGGTACTACCTCACGGTCTTTGTGCATTGGACACCTCTTGCTGGTTATAGGTCGAAACACTTCCAAGAGGTAGAATACATTGATCATTCTCCTTAATGTCTTCGTTAGTGCCGCATCTCTTTTTTTTTCGTTACAATCCATAAATGAAAGGCAAGTTACTAACCAAACTACACAGGATCTTGACAAATGACATCAAAAGTTATCTTAATTAAAAAAAAATGCGAACATTTGGGGCAAATTAGTCACTACTAGTCATCACAAACGCGTTTAAAGGTTACTTTTGTTGATGACAAATGTTTTTTAATGTGTTGAACGTGTTCTCAAGAAAGTGCTTCTGAGGCAGTAAAGTATGAGGAGATTTGGAGTTGCAACACGCTGACTACGGCTAATGTACCCTCACCTACGTGTCAGTCGATGGCACAAGAGTCCACGCTGGCTTCTCCCCGGGCTGGCCCAATGACCTCCATGCTTGCACGCTATCATCACTTATCTCGCTATTTTATCCAATTTTGTTGTTTTTTTTGTGTACCCCAAATTAAATGCGATATTATTTGCTGACTTGAGGTCTGTATTCACAAATGTTCATTGTCATGACTCGTGAGAAGGCCATTTGGTGTCGCGTTCGGTAGAAGTAGTGTGGAAGAGCATTTCCGTGGGTAGGATGCTATCGACAACAAGAGCATCGCATTTAATTGGGATTTCAAGCTCTTTCTCTCTCACGACTAACTTGTTTCGGATGAGTTGATGCTACCTTATAGCATTTGAGCAAACCTCCTCTATTTAATGGGTGTAGCCATTACAAGGCAATGGAGTACCTACACCACACAAGCCTCAAAGCTCATGGAAGGTGTCAGTTGTCGATACGTCTTAATATTCACCGACTTTGGTATCCCTAAAACCTACAATGCAACTGGCGGTTGTCCTTCAACCGACTCCAAATTAGTTGCATTCACCACCCTCTGCAATTGCTCCTCATTTCCAGATAAATCTTAGACAGCGCCTGAGCTGCTGCGTAATGGAACAGCTCCGTTGGCTGGTACTAAGCCGGGCGATATCCATGCATTCGACATAATATTGTGCGAAGTCTTTTATCAGGCGAAGCCATATGGTCTAGACGACACGTCAGGGGAAGAGATTGTAGAACGCATCATGGGCAAAGGAAAGCCTCATCTCGTCTACGGATGAGCATTTCTACTCACCACAGGATACCACCATGAGTTTTCAAAAGCCTTACAGGAGACGGTCGGATGTATTTGGAGTCTCAGTACTGTTTATGTGTAGTAAAGTGAAAGCACAAGCGAAGCCTGCCAATTGCCGAGATGGACATGTCGACTAATGTATTTCTGGAAAAATTACTGACATTTAGAGCGTTCGGCATCTACATTGTCAGTGTGGCGTAAAAATTACAAAAGAAGGCAGAAAGGAAGTGAGCTAGGCGACAAGAGCAGAGATCAGTGCGGCTTCTGTAAAAGTCCATTTGAGAAATCTCGGAGGGACTCGCATAACTTTGCGTTGTGCCACACCCCCTTTAATGGCAAAGTACTCACCTACTTTTACCGTCCTTTCTCATCCGGATTCTTAAAACAGGCATCCAAACGATCTACAGAAACATTGTAGAGCGCGCATGGTGGGTCAATCCTGCACCAAGACCAACATTCAAGGAGCTGAATGAAGAGACTCAAAGAGTAACCGATGAATCTCACAAGAAAAATGAGCATCGTAGAGCATATGTTCATTAAGATGGGAATGATTACTCAAATAGATGAACTAGGGAGGAGAAGAGGAAGGGGGACTGTCCCATCTGTCGTTTGCTGCCTCTGTGAATCTCCTGCCACATCAAATCTAGCCGACAGCTGTGGCTGTCAGAATTCCACGCAAATGTAATGTCTGAACAATGCGCGAGTGGAAGAGTGAGGTTAAGATGGAATTATGGGGTTGTGGCGGAAGCGTTAAAGGCGAGTTTTGCAGGGGCGCCTGAGACCTACGACAAAGTGTCAATCTACATTAGCAACATCGCTAAGCTCACAACTATCTGCGTAATGTCCACATCACTGCGGATTGTTGATCGTCTCAACAACATGCACACATTGTTTGACAGGACGATTGCACACTATGGCTTCTACAAGGTGGACTTCATTAGACACGCCTGAGTCTACTCAAGGGCTCAACTTAGGCTCCAACTCATCCGAGTTGATAACTGACACGAGTACCCTGCTTCTCCTACTAGCTCCGCCGATAGCAAATTTCAAATTACGTTTACTGAGTAAACATGAAACGTGAACTAGCTGATGTCTAGATTTGTTTGAGTCTACTGAGTTGGAAGAAATGCTAGTTGTGAATTGGTTGTTTATCTTGTTCAAGTAGGATGACAGTCTAATAAGTGGATCAAATAGTTGGTTGAAGTCGCAGGATCCCACTCCACATCTCTTTGTTCACTAGTCTAAATGACACATCTACGTCTCTCTCACTAGTACACATGCATTGACGGAAAAGTAACGCTCGAAATGCGCGCCTATTGATGTCGGATGTGTCCACTGTCGGTGGAGACGATGGGAGACGCTTACGTGGTGACTTCGGGAATGCCACTCAGTGGTGGACCACGCCACGCAGCTAAGATCGCCACGACAGCCCTCCACCTGCTCAGTGCTTGTGCCACTGTCACCACCAACCACTTACCACACGTCCCCTTGGGACAATACATCAGCCTGCATAGCGATTAAAATGGGTGTATCTCTAACTTATCGCCCTTCATCATTCGTGCATGCAGGATGAATGAATGTTACCGACACTTGAGCTAAAATTTAATTTCATGCGTAGGTCGTCAATCCTATTCCCCTACGCTGACTTCGTGCTATTGGCCATGCTATACCACCATCGCTACACACGTGAAGCACAGCCCAATCCATTTGCCTAGAATTGCAACTTCGCGTTTGATTGTCTTTATGTCGACACATGCCGATCTTTTTGAGTGCTGTCGAAACTCTGGCCAATTGGCATGCAGAATGCTTCCAAGCAATGGCCTCTGATGCAAGGTAATTCAAAATCCATCTTTTATTGGTACTACAAGCTATGCGACTAGTTGCATAGCATTGAGGGGAAGATGCCTTGCTCACCTGTAGGAGCTTGTATTGCTGGTGTCGTGGGACTTACGATGCCTCGTTACTGTCTCTTCAGCAACACTCTCAATTGAGTACTGAGAATGGGGTTGTCTGAAGCCGGTTAGTGGAATTCTTCCTCACGTACTACCCTCTCACCATCACCTCAACGTAGAATATATTAGCATCAGCACTTAGACTATACATCAGCGAAGAGATAAAGGGAAAAATGAATAAAATCAGAAACTGACATGTTGAGCACCACGGTGCAGTAGAATTCGAGGTGGTGTGTAGATGCCAAGCTAATGACTTACTAGCAGTGACAACTTCGACAAGCCTTTACCTCAGCCGCCTCCATTAGCAACGTAAGGGTTGTCGCCTTCCATGCAATGGATTCTTGCGAATTGGTTTTAGATGATCATTGTCAATTGCGTCATGTTACATGTTTGGGTTACCTTTGTCACTTTGCAGAATGGACCTGGTCAGAAATGTAAATTGCCGTGTCGAATTAGTGAGGCATTACATAATAAGCAGTTGTGCAGGCATCAGGTGAGAATTGAGCCCCTTCTGACTCGACGTCCCCAACGTCACCATTGACCAGCCCGGGTGTGAGACTGATAGGCTCAAAACACGCACAGCAGAATGATAGATGACAGCAGACCATGTTAGAATGTGATAGTTATATGGAGCTCTTTTTAGTTCTAATGTGGCCGAAGTTAACGCCGAAGTGGCGGAGAGGCTACTGCTAATCAGTTGATAAGGTGGACGGGCCAGGTCTGATGCGAACGCGTTGGACATGTACATATACCAAATCCCTCTTTAGCTACATCTAAGAGCGGTGATAGTGTAAATGCTTCATTGGTAATGCGTGCTTCACTTGGAGTACACTAACACCGATTCTAGAGGTAAAAAAATACGACAGTTGCTTACCATGGTACACCTGAATCAATCCATTCCATGAGCTGTCAAGCAACACCATATAATGCCATGTGTGCATTGTTTCCCGCCTTGTGTTGCAGGGAAGAGTGTCATGGGTGAGTTGCTCTGCAGAAGGCGTCACCTTCACTCTCTGCACGCCAGTGGTAAGACTGTTGCCTAGCCGCAGTTGGATTACTGAAGATCCTCTTAACAATCACTAATGTGTCATCTCGTTGCACCACTTGTTCTATAGATAAGCAAACACTGCACCCATGAGATCACATGAATTTAAATCAAGTACAAGCTACTCCACAGATTGGGTGCAAGGTGAACAATGATTGGCCCAACTTCTGCAAAACGCATTGTCTGTGGAAGTCTGGAATGGGTCCACTTGTAGCCACTTCCATTTACGCCCTTTCCTTCATCCAAGCGTAGAGACAGTAACTTATCTACTTTTCTTCCTCCACCGGTACATTGTTTCAGCGACACCAATCATAGGAATGGATGACTAGTCTTGATGGTCTTTGATTTTGCTAGGGAAAAGTCCATCCTGAACAAGCTCTAGCTGCATCAATTAAATCCATCAGAGCCGTAGTTGCTGTCTGTTATCCAGAAAGTGTATGACTGTATCAGCAGTCAACGCAGCGTCACTTATCCACCAACCCACCCACCCACCTACACACACACACACACAGGGGAAAGCACAAGAGAATTGCATTCTAGAGAGAATGAAATGGTGAGTGGGATGGAAACACGGAATGAATATTAAATTCATTGTTTGAATTTTGGCCACTTTATTTGTTTTCATGGTAAATGCTGCAACGCAGACGTAATTTCAATCACTGCTCTGTAGTCTCGTTAGTCAACGATTGGTGAGCAAACAATCCCTCACCAATCCGACGTCTTTATAGCATTGGTCAGGGAAGTAAGGAGTTTGAAACTGACGATTTTGTGGGTTCATCATTTGCCATTTGCTAATACACGGCAGATAGATGAAACACATATGTTAAGCAGCTTCCATGAGTGTGATTTGGATGTGGATGTGGATCATCACTCATGGTTAAACATTGTTGTAAGTTTTTTCCACATGTTAGACCATTCTTTAGACTGGAAATCAGGCGGTCCACTGATGTGCGTTCCCTGGAGTCATTTCGAAACTCTTGTAATTTTCTAAAAGTTCTGGCATCTTCCACCATCGTGAAGAATCTAATGCCTGATCAGTAGCAAATCAAATGACCTGTTTTTGAAACAATTCTAGGGCTTCAAATATCATAAAATATTGTTGTGTATGCTTACTATATGCGAATTATTTTAATTAGTTAAAACCCAACTTTATTTAATGTTTGTTTAAGCATACATCTATCCGTGGACTGTCTGAGTCATTGTTGGTTTGGTGGAGTTTGTGGATATTACTGGAGTGAAGTTTGCAGGTTGCGAGTGAGCTTTCGGTGAGTACTTGTTGTGAAATTTAATGGCCATTAAGTCTCATGCCGATAATTTCGATGACTCTGATGGTACTGTGAAACACAAGTTCGAATATAACAAGGCGGTGTGCTGCTATGAATGTAGGTTCTGAACTAAGTGTGTTGATCTTCGCATGTGTCGTTATCGACAGGCGAAGAATATACGAGCTATTTCGTTTCATCGCTACAGATAAGTGCATCATTTGCTTTGCAGGTGGATACCTGTGGGGTCTTTAAAAGGCGGATTCCTCGCAGCACTTTGTAGTTATGGTTCCAGTACTAGTACCCACTTTTTTTTCCTTTTTGGTTGGTCACATTGGTGCTCTGTGTGTCCATTCCTGCCAATCCGTTGCTTGATATTCCGTGTGTAGTTTGTGATGGAGAGGCCAGCACGGATGTCAACGGTTCGCTCCTCAGTTGAGAGGAAACGCGTGGACCCTTTGGCTCTAACATCTGTGTAGGCTAAACTGAAGCAGTAGACTAACGTCAGAAAATTGTAAAGACCAATTCTTTAGTGTGTTCTTCACTTTCCCTACTTGAATTGTTGATTTATGATTGCAGTGCATGATGTGATCAGGCTTCGCTTCAGTGTTGACTCCGCTAATTGGGAGGACGCTTGTGGACATGGGAGAGTCTCGTCATTCGGTGCGCGCATATCGCTTGCACCAATTTGTTAGGCATGTGGCAGCAGACGTTCGCGCACTTCGTAATGCATTTTCTGGCAGTAGGGTGTGTTTGCAGTGGTTTTGTCCATTCTTCTATGCTATTTCCTTATAGGGAATAGCGCACTATTGGAACAAGCACTACGTTATCTTGTTGTTTTGACAATCGACACGTAAGGCTCCGTGTAGTAGGGAGATAAATGAAGTTTTACGGAGAAAAAAATGCTTTTTGGGCTTGAAATGGTTGGACTCGTCAATGTGTAACATTTCGGCCAACGATTGATTTCCTATTCTTCCTAGGTTGGGTCGTTGTAAGTGGATGGTTTGGATCACTGTAGTGCAGAGTGATGAATTTTGAAGGTGGTTAAGATTTGCTAGTTGTTTGACAATGCACTTTGTTGAATACCACAATATCCCCTCACAGCAGACGGCCGACGTGGAGGTGGATGAACGAAGGCAATCAGGAGACGGCAACGGAACTACAGGTGGTGGGTTTGCCACCTCCATTCCTTTTCCTATTCGACGTTCTGTTGGAAAGGAAGAAAGGTTGCAGTCATGTTCATCCTACACTTCCGCCCTTTTCATTGTTCCTCTTCATCTAGTGTTGCAAGTAACCAATTCCAGTGACGCACTTCTGACCATTATTTCGAGTTATGGCCTTCTCCTTCGTGAATTATATCGCAAATCAAACTATTCCGTGAATGGTGGGCAGTTGGATCATTGTAGCCGATTAGTTGCTCCGTACCTGTGACAGAATTGTAGAAGATGTTCACGAAGGGTGTATTCACCGTCGAATTGGAAACAGTCAGTTCTGTTTTTGTGGCAAGAAGTTTGGGGTGCGCGGCACCACTCAACGCTCAGCGCAGTGGGCTGATGTTGCACGAAAAGCCGATGCTCTGTGCACTTGGCATAGTCGGACTAGCTACTGTACGTCAAGGTGTGACATTTTGAGTGCCTTCTCAATCTCATGCCTACGTCGGTGTACGATGTGAGTCGGACGGAAAAGTGAGTGAGTTGTCTCTAGCCGATGCTTAATGCTGAGTTGTTATTTGTTGTGATGGCTGATCTGTGGCTGTGAGTAGGATGGGTGCATGAGTGTTGCATTCATTAGTTTGAGGCAAATCTGTGCATGCTTGGAGCTCGACATCTGTGTGGGCCAATCGGGGCGACAGAAGTCAAACAAGTGGGAGAGGGTGTTTCGGTATGCTTCCTGAGCTGTCTCGCCTCAAATTGCCACGTTTTGGTTGTGATTATCGGTGTGTGCACTCCTGGCATCGGTGCACGATGTCCCCGTTGAATGGGAGAATGTGGGTGCACGTGAAAGAGTCCTGCTAACCGGTGGATTGACACTGCTTGCGCCAATTTGATTGGCATATGACGGCAAGTGCTTGTGTATTTTTGACAGTAGGTTCCATTTGCAATTACTTTTGGCTGTTTTCCTGTGCTATTTCCTTGTGTATAGTTATGTTTCATTGGGAGGTTTGTCGCATGATTTTCTGTTGTTGTGACAACGGATTTTGTTTGTTTGGTATGTAATAAACTCAGTGTGTTGGGTAGTTGGACAAATTTTTACGAAGAGCGAATGTTTTGCGGACTGGGAGTGGTCGATGCTGTCGGTGTTAGTTGGGGAATTAGCATACTGGGCGGCAGTTGACTTCCTCCTTGGCAGAGTTAGGGTCGTTTTGAGTTGGAGTGTGTTGAATTATTTGGGTGTGGAGTGATGAGTTTTGTGGGTCACTGGGTTGTGATGGGTGATTGAATGTATTTTGCAAATTTTGCGCAGAAGAGGAAGAACAGTCGTGGAGCGGGTAGAACGGGACGAGAGGAGGCCGACTCATCATCTTCCTCCATTCTCTCATTCGACGCTTCTGTGTCTCCCCATCTACTGCCCTATTGGATTGGGATTTTCCAAGGGTTTGATCGTCGGCCAGCAGTTTGAGTTATGGCTTCTTCCCTTGTCGGATGTTCCGCGATTCCGGCGAATCTTCGACTAATGCGGACGTGGGTCACTGTGGACGATTGATTGCACCTCATCTGCCTTACGGAGCCATGAACCACGTCCATGAGAAGTATATTCAATGTTGGATTGAAATCAGTCAGTCTCGGAGGTGGTAAAAGAGGCAAGGATGTGAAAAGGTGGGAAGAACGTCCATTGGAGAATAATGATCGCGGAACCGTCTATCCAATGGGCGCCGTGGCTGGCTGCGTCGATGTGGGATGTATTCGTTCGCTCGCTATTGTTGTATCAATCCATTCTGGAGTGGATGGTGCTCCATTTCCTCCGTCCCTCCATTTGTGCATATTGTTTGTCCATCCACTCATATCTGGCCATTCGACCCATATCCATCCATGCCTGACCTGTTTGTCAATTCATCCAACCGTACTGTTTGGCACCTGCCGAATCTTGCTACTTGAAGGCAAAGGTGGGCGAATTAGTACAAATTGGTCGTTTAATTGTTGGTATGTTCTCTTCCCTTTCTCATTTTAAGATTGTTGCATGGTTTATGCAGGCACGCCTTTGCTCCGATGGCGTGGGGTTGTGACGAAGGGGAGGCTAACGATGCGGCGCTTTCTGCCGAATGTCTTTCTTGGTACCAGACATTTCTGGATTGTTTTGCTCGTCCATCTATGACAGTACCAATAAGCCATGCCACCCTTCTGCAATCCAAGGCATCTTTCCCTCTTTCTGAGTGTGTGTAGGTGTGAAATCGTGACAATTGCGAAAGTAGAATTTTGAAATGTTTTGCAAGTATGTTTTGACCCTTTGATTCCATGCCAAGGTGTAAGGGTGGGGAGCTGCAAGGTTCTGTGGATTCAGCACTTCTCATCCAGGCAACATTTCTTTGTCCTAGCTTTCTCCGGTTGGGAAACATGGATGAGTGGATGGATCGGCAAAGATAAGTCAGACAGGTGGATATGGGTGAGGAGGGAGGTGCAAAAACAGTAATGTTTATTCGTTTGATGCCGTGACATTTGGGAACTCGAATTTTTTGCAAATATATGGTAGTTAAGAGTAGCTAGCAATCCGGAAGAAGAGAAAACGATTTAGTTGGAAGGGGAACGTCACGGGTGAATTCTGTGGTGTGGACAGAAAATAGCAAAATATGAGACTGAGAAGGCCACACGCGAGTGAATTCGACAAAGAGTTGAGACGGGATGTCTTGGGCCATGGGGGGTTGCTCGGACCCCTTGATCTTTTAAGAATTTATTTGACGCTGCGGGACTTGCGGACAGCACAATTTTCATCGGGCGTCATCTTCTGTGCGGCTCAGAATGTGTCCTTTTCATTTACTTATGTTGGGGCATTCTAACACATGGGTAGTTTGAGTAGGTAGTTTGGGTGGGAAGGGCTGGGCAATGCCTCGCCTCCAGCAACAAAGTCATAAGAAAACTCGAGGGTGGGGAAGAGTCCGATACCCGTACGTCCCGACCTTGGATCCAACTACATGCCTCCATGGGGTCAACCTGTTGGCTTGAAAGCCAGAGCAGATTGCGTGGCATCGTTGCCAGCTGCCAATGTGAGCTGAGGTGAGATTGGGTTTGAGGGAAATTGAATGGAATTGTGGGCAGGAAATAACTTCGATTTGTGGCGCATTCGGTAATATAAATTTTAATGTCAGGAGTGTAAAAGACTGCGAAATTGGCACATCTGTTTGGTTGTTTGATGTGCCTTTATTTACTCTAGTGAGACAAAAGTGCAACAGCAGGATCAAAGAGCACTTATAACAAAAATCCCTGTTCAACATTTGGGCCAGAGGCAATGTTAAACCATGCGTACGTCTGCTAACAAATGCCATGATTTTTGTAGTGGTATAACTCTCACTGAAAAAGAACGTGTCTCAACAACCATTTTGTTGACTTGAGTATAAAGGTACGCGAATTCGGGAAAAGTGTTTGCATGAGGGATTTTAATCGTAAAATCAAAAATGACCCATGGAATGGGTAAATCGATCCCAAATAGGTGGATATTTCTGAAGGCCGTTTCATTGCAAAGTGCAGCAACCCATTTCGGTACCACTAAAAAGCTAACCTGATAACCATGATTTTAGGTTTGTTTAACTGAGTATATTCACATACACCAATCGTAACCAGGATTTAGTGCAGCTTCAACCAATTTAAAGCAGTTTTGAGGCGCAGGTAGGCATCGCAAAATGGCAGCCATAGGAGAGCCATTGAGCATTTTTGAGGATTCGAGCAATCAGGAAAACATCCTTACGAACATTGACGGACCGGGAAATAGAGCAGTATGATTATTTAAATGCTTATTTATGATTGCAAATACATTGAGACTTAGGAGCGGTCATCATGCTTCCAAATTTATTAAGTGATAGCGTTAAAGTCAAGTATTTTGCAGCAAGTGCTCAAAGGTGAATTCACCTGTAAGCTGAAGGTAGCACACTGGCAGAAGACTTTTTGGGTTCATTGAATGATAATGCTAGACGTAAATGCTTTGCAATAATGACTCGAGTCCGAACCCAGATGTAGGCTGCAGGCATTGCGATAGCGGTAGTTGTTGGTCGCTGATGCATCGGTTGAGGCAATGTTTGTAGCTTCCAGGGTGTTTGTGCTGGATCAGCTGCAATTTATGTTAGGAAAGCCGCATTTTGCCCTCATCATGCTTGTCCAGCTACGTGGACTTAGAGGTGACAACCGTTGTCTTTATTTCTTTATTTATTTAGATGATGAGCATTTATAAATGTTTGGATGATCCAAAAAATGCCGCAGGAAATGAAGCCAATGTGAAAAACAGCGAGGTATGCTTATTTGTGCACGCAAATCCTTTAAAATTAGCAGTCATTTCTATGCTTTTTGGGTTCATTGAATGATAATGCTAGACGTAAATGCTTTGCAATAATGACTCGAGTCCGAACCCAGATGTAGGCTGCAGGCATTGCGATAGCGGTAGTTGTTGGTCGCTGATGCATCGGTTGAGGCAATGTTTGTAGCTTCCAGGGTGTTTGTGCTGGATCAGCTGCAATTTATGTTAGGAAAGCCGCATTTTGCCCTCATCATGCTTGTCCAGCTACGTGGACTTAGAGGTGACAACCGTTGTCTCTATTTCTTTATTTATTTAGATGATGAGCATTTATAAATGTTTGGATGATCCAAAAAATGCCGCAGGAAATGAAGCCAATGTGAAAAACAGCGAGGTATGCTTATTTGTGCACGCAAATCCTTTAAAAGTAGCAGTCATTTCTATGCTTTTTGGGTTCATTGAATGATAATGCTAGACGTAAATGCTTTGCAATAATGACTCGAGTCCGAACCCAGATGTAGGCTGCAGGCATTGCGATAGCGGTAGTTGTTGGTCGCTGATGCATCGGTTGAGGCAATGTTTGTAGCTTCCAGGGTGTTTGTGCTGGATCAGCTGCAATTTATGTTAGGAAAGCCGCATTTTGCCCTCATCATGCTTGTCCAGCTACGTGGACTTAGAGGTGACAACCGTTGTCTCTATTTCTTTATTTATTTAGATGATGAGCATTTATAAATGTTTGGATGATCCAAAAAATGCCGCAGGAAATGAAGCCAATGTGAAAAACAGCGAGGTATGCTTATTTGTGCACGCAAATCCTTTAAAATTAGCAGTCATTTCTATGCTTTTTGGGTTCATTGAATGATAATGCTAGACGTAAATGCTTTGCAATAATGACTCGAGTCCGAACCCAGATGTAGGCTGCAGGCATTGCGATAGCGGTAGTTGTTGGTCGCTGATGCATCGGTTGAGGCAATGTTTGTAGCTTCCAGGGTGTTTGTGCTGGATCAGCTGCAATTTATGTTAGGAAAGCCGCATTTTGCCCTCATCATGCTTGTCCAGCTACGTGGACTTAGAGGTGACAACCGTTGTCTCTATTTCTTTATTTATTTAGATGATGAGCATTTATAAATGTTTGGATGATCCAAAAAATGCCGCAGGAAATGAAGCCAATGTGAAAAACAGCGAGGTATGCTTATTTGTGCACGCAAATCCTTTAAAATTAGCAGTCATTTCTATGCTTTTTGGGTTCATTGAATGATAATGCTAGACGTAAATGCTTTGCAATAATGACTCGAGTCCGAACCCAGATGTAGGCTGCAGGCATTGCGATAGCGGTAGTTGTTGGTCGCTGATGCATCGGTTGAGGCAATGTTTGTAGCTTCCAGGGTGTTTGTGCTGGATCAGCTGCAATTTATGTTAGGAAAGCCGCATTTTGCCCTCATCATGCTTGTCCAGCTACGTGGACTTAGAGGTGACAACCGTTGTCTCTATTTCTTTATTTATTTAGATGATGAGCATTTATAAATGTTTGGATGATCCAAAAAATGCCGCAGGAAATGAAGCCAATGTGAAAAACAGCGAGGTATGCTTATTTGTGCACGCAAATCCTTTAAAATTAGCAGTCATTTCTATGCTTTTTGGGTTCATTGAATGATAATGCTAGACGTAAATGCTTTGCAATAATGACTCGAGTCCGAACCCAGATGTAGGCTGCAGGCATTGCGATAGCGGTAGTTGTTGGTCGCTGATGCATCGGTTGAGGCAATGTTTGTAGCTTCCAGGGTGTTTGTGCTGGATCAGCTGCAATTTATGTTAGGAAAGCCGCATTTTGCCCTCATCATGCTTGTCCAGCTACGTGGACTTAGAGGTGACAACCGTTGTCTCTATTTCTTTATTTATTTAGATGATGAGCATTTATAAATGTTTGGATGATCCAAAAAATGCCGCAGGAAATGAAGCCAATGTGAAAAACAGCGAGGTATGCTTATTTGTGCACGCAAATCCTTTAAAATTAGCAGTCATTTCTATGCTTTTTGGGTTCATTGAATGATAATGCTAGACGTAAATGCTTTGCAATAATGACTCGAGTCCGAACCCAGATGTAGGCTGCAGGCATTGCGATAGCGGTAGTTGTTGGTCGCTGATGCATCGGTTGAGGCAATGTTTGTAGCTTCCAGGGTGTTTGTGCTGGATCAGCTGCAATTTATGTTAGGAAAGCCGCATTTTGCCCTCATCATGCTTGTCCAGCTACGTGGACTTAGAGGTGACAACCGTTGTCTCTATTTCTTTATTTATTTAGATGATGAGCATTTATAAATGTTTGGATGATCTAAAAGATGCCGCAGGAAATGAAGCCAATGTGAAAAACAGCGAGGTATGCTTATTTGTGCACGCAAATCTTTTAAAATTAGCAGTCATTTCTATGCTTTTTGGGTTCATTGAATGATAATGCTAGACGTAAATGCTTTGCAATAATGACTCGAGTCCGAACCCAGATGTAGGCTGCAGGCATTGCGATAGCGGTAGTTGTTGGTCGCTGATGCATCGGTTGAGGCAATGTTTGTAGCTTCCAGGGTGTTTGTGCTGGATCAGCTGCAATTTGGGTTAGGTCCGAGGCGAGCAAAGTGGTTGACACAGCTGGAATCTCAAATTAAAAGACAGTTGGCAATGAGAGAGTGGGTGGCAGGTGGCAGGTGGCTTGTCCACTGCCGCACCTTGTGCTCCTCCACTATCCGCCACAGACAGCAGCGTGCCATAGCCGTCTTCTTTCGATGGCGGCGATGTTCTTTTAGGCTCACGTATGCCAGTTGGTTGTCAGAAAGTTGGTGGCCTTTGAAGGCATGTTGTCACGCACGCGTAAAGCTGGAGATCATTAACTCCTTGGAAGGACTCGGCTACATCCCTCCATACATCCACTGTGGCTATTTCATAATCGACTTTTCTCGTTGCATTGGTATGATGGACAGTCGGGGACTGAGAGTGCAAATGGGAATGAGAAGATATTTTGCAATGGTTAGAGGTGAATGCATGCAGCATTCGAACACCACATCTGTGTAGGCCGATTTAAATGCGGATGAGATCAGAAAGAGTGTGGGTTTATTGCGGCGTAGACGCTTTACAATCTCGTCTCAACTTGTCAAGTGATGATTTAGATAGTTAATTTAGGCATGCCGTACATCCGTGTCTGATGTCACTACTGGATGGGGGAATGCGTGAGCACATGAGAGAGCCCTGTCACCCGACGCGTACATAGAGCTTGAGCCATTTTGCTTGGCACAAATTGGTGGAAGTTCATGCATTTCGATGGGGGATGGCGTGCGCAATTGCTTTCGACCACTTCCCTTTGATATTTGCCACGCATTACATCGCGGTGGAGGCAAGGGTCACTTCATGCCTTTCTCATTACGGTGAGAGAGATTTGCGGTGTTGAGCGGCGCACAGTTTTCGGTGTGGTGGAGGAGCAAGTGCTTTACAGACCTAAAGTAGTTGATCGAGCCAAGGTTTGCCAAGACACAACAATGCAAGCCACAGTCGATAACCGATCTTTCTTAGGTTTGTGCGTTTTGAATGAGAGTCAGTGGGACATATTGAATGCATGATAAAGAAGTTGGTTTATGAATGTGACTAGATATTTTACTGACACGGAGTGTAACGAAGTTAATCTACGATTTCTGCAATAGCCAACCTACAGGAAGGTGATTGGACTAAAATGTGAATAAATGTGAATAAATTTTTACGAGTTCCTGCTTTCCGTTCGCCTCCGGACTTCCCGCGGCTGTTCTATTCAACCGAACCTCCTCCTGCCGCTTTCAATGCTCAGGTACCTTTTGTCCAATCTGCTGCGATATCGACTCGAATTCCAAAGGACGATTAATTGCGCCGTGCCTGTGTAACGGAATCTCCATTCCTCCAGCCAACTGCATCTGATAAACAATGCTATTCATGCCTCATAAGTTCTGCTTTCCCTCGTGTATGGATCCATTCTTTCATCCCAAGTGTATGCACCATGTCGGAATGCATTCAGCGGTCGTGGGACGCGGCTATTGAACGTAGTTATGTGTGGTCCGCATTGTGCGATTTCATGAGTGCATTGACGATTCCGATGTGGAAATGGTGCGCACGGCTTTTGGCCATAGTCGAAGACCAATTGAGGTGGGAAGTGGGTGATCCACAGTGGCAATTTAAGTGAAAGGATGCACTTAAGTGCTGATATCGGGGTGGAATGGATGCAATTACCACAATGCCATCGGCTGCATGTAGCAGCAGAGTCGGTAGTGCTTTCGCAGCTCCATGGATGCAATATAGTGCGATGTAGTGCAATGCGATCCGGAGGGAAAAAGCCGACGCTAGTCAAGTCATGTGAAGTTATGCGTCACGGGCACTGGTTCTCTTCCATCTGTGATTCCACACTGCCAGTGGTGTTTATTCATCAGTCTCGCTTAAGGGCCACACTTCATGGCTCACACACAACAAATCCTCACATAACTGACCTGGTCTGGTCAGCAGCCTTCTATGCCTGGTGGCAAGGCGTAACAGTGTGTGCAATAGACAGCGCTTGATGTTTCACTCACATTCCCATGGATTCGCTTCGACCCAAGGGATTCGCTGGACCCCACTCCGATGAGCCACATGTCGTGTGCATGTCAGCAACTTGAATCACTATATATTGTGCCATTGGGACTGGCTTCGCTGCTTTAGTAATGGGAATGTTTCTGCATTGTTTTTTATAGTTCGTGTACTTTTGAGCGAAAAGTAAGAAATTTATAGCTCTGAGGTTGCAAAGTTACTACCGAAGTGGATGCTTCAGCTCTGAAATGAAATATCAACTCTTTGAGACAAATTGTACGACTGCAGTGAGATGGACAATTTAATATGTAGTCTCAGTGGAAGAGAGAGCGCTTGTTAGACGATTGTAGAGTCACCCATGCCATTTTGTTCTAATTCGTTCAAAGTTTGACGCATGTGCTGTTGTACAGCGGTGGAATTCATAAGCTTTTCTATTCATTATTAAAGTGGAAGCAAGGAGGCAGTGTTGAGTGCTCTGCAATTATCCAATCACACAGTTGTTCTAGCACCCTTAATTTGCCTGTTAACAGATTCATACATCGACGCACTCCATAACAACGCTGCAATCCGCATCAAGCATTTGATGGGATTGGGTTCGCTGCCTTAGTAGTGAAAGTGTTTCTGCATTTTTTCAGAGCTCACGTGCATTTGTATTGAAAGCACAAACTTTCCAGCTCTGAGGCTGCTAAGTTGATTTGCCAGTCAACAGATTCATACATCGACACAACGCGTATAAATGCTGCATTTTGCACCAAGCAGTCGAAGGATCGCGAATCGCTGACACGTCTACTCTGCGGAGGTTAAAACCCACTTGGCTGCAACATTCATGAAAAGGAGCTGAGTAGGGAGATAGCGAGAGAGGAGGAGGAGGAGGAGCTGAAGCAGAGAGAGTGTGACAATGTGGACTGTAGTACACAAAGCGGGATTCCGCTAATACCTACTTTAGTCTGCTTTGCTATTAATTGGATGTGTTTCCCTGTGATACTGCCTCACTTGTAATTATGTATTTGCGGAGAGGCTGTATCGTGGTTTCTCCCCTTCGACTGGAGATCTGTTTAGGGTCTCTAGTAGCCATTGCTGACAGATATACATTAAGGTTGAGATGGGTGGATGGATAGGTGGAGAATAGGTGCAGAGTGAATGGGTGGACCGAGGCAAGTCGATAGTGAGAGCTTAAATACCACTTCAGATGGTGCTTGAGGCATGGCAATAAGACTTTGCTAGATGGACTTGGTTATGATAAAATTTGTTTCATTGAAATTGCAATCACAGCTTAGTAGGCGATCACATCGTTATCCACTCTTATCCACTTATTCGTTTATCCATGCCTACCAACCCGCCGAAGAGATAGTCCAACAAATGATGCATTCCGGATCACACATGTAAGAGAATGATGCAAACTGTAGAATTGGCATCAGTCAAAGCCCTTAGGTAAGCTTTCATGAATTGAAGAGAGATAAGGTGAAGTCTTCCATCCACTCATGTGTCTGGAAGCACATCAATTTACAAAAGGCAACAAATTGTCCAACTCTGATGCTGAAAGGCACCGCCAGCTCTTTGTGTGGCTACTAGCACAAGTCTTTTCTAAATACTCGGAGTTGATTGCCTTGAGGTGCGTTGTTTTCTTCGCATTCTACCCTCTAACATTGAAACAAGACACCTAAGTATTGTACGTCAACGCAAATCGTGCGCTTGCTTCGGTCCGAGGTTATGAAGCAGCAATTACAAAGCACACAGTGTGTGCTTAACCTCATAGCATTTAGCAATCAATTATCACAGTGCTCGCCTCACACCATCTCTTCCTCCACACTCTCACGGAGAGGTGACGTGCTTGCAGTCTTCCAGAAGATGCACACCAGTGTCGGGGGTGGCGTGTTGGCAAGTCAGTGCTACGAAGTCTGGCAGGCGACACAGCTGTCAGTGTGTGCGTGTGTGTGAAGGGCGATATAAGAAGAGTAGTTCTTTTCATTTTGTTAGCAGCTAAGACTATTTTAAATGCAAAAATTATGTACTCAGTAAAGAACATTTGAATGGCACTGCCACACACTCAAATGGAGCATTTGAGTTCCTATTGATGAGTGGCTTTGGTTTGTGACGATTCGGCATTCAGTGTCAACAGTTGATGCACTTGCTGAAAAGGGAACCAACTTTTCCTGTGGCACCTATTCGAAGGGGCAAGCAGGGATTCAAGGCAAGACAGTGCACTTCAGTGGATGAACGAATTTGAAGCATGTTGAAGGACTCAGATTCAGTGAGGCGCTTTCCCACTTCGTCAGTGCTATAGTCACGCATTAACTTACACAATCCACAAACACCTTCCTCTGGATAGTCCTCAGTCAGAAGGCGACACTCGTTCGTTGGCTGGCATCACGGCTATCCCCATGCAGCTGCAACAACACCTGATTCTGCCTCTCTGTGAAGCTGCTGTCTTTCCGGCGGTTACACCGAAGGTTGTACCTATGCTTCTATCAAGTCCTTAAAGCAGATTCTTTTTGTTTTAAACCAAAAACATCCTCTCTTGCATCTGATCATCAAGGAGGTGATCTTTTGTGGTGTAATTGCATTATGTAGGCTGAAATATACCTCCCAGACAAATTATGGGCTGCGGATCACCAATTAAACGCTTGTCAATCTTGAGTTAAATCGTCTTTTACAAATAATTTTATTCATATACACTGACAGGCTATAGTTGCGTCTGCTTCTTGAGCCACTGATTAGCTTATTGGATTCGCTCTCAACTCGTGTGCGCCGTCAAGAATACCGGGTCGGTGCCGCCCCAGTGGAATGCGGAATGAGGAATCTCGTGAGGCGAAGAGTGCCACGACGGACTGACAAGTAGCACAAGATTAAAGCGCACACTTCAGGTGCTGCATTCGCTATTTTTGGAGCTCGAGTCATAGCAGGTTGATAAGTCATGAAGGTGCCAACCACTCGAGTGTCTGATCTCATTGTCGCCAGGAAGAATGCGCGTGCACACACACAAATTACTGCCTTCATTGGTTCGCATCAACCGATCAATGTTGCTACGGTTCCTCAAATTTGCTTAAATCGTTTCAGTCACTTCCAATTTTGTGGAAGTGGACACTTTGTATGGAAGTAGTAGTAAGCAGAGACATTCGGTTCGCGGTCGAATTGGTGACCGACGATGTGAGTTGGGGATGTCGTAACTTGCCTGTCTACTCAAGTAACACAAGTGAAGAATTGCTTTTATTTAACTTCACTTGAGTCGTTGGAATGCATGGCAGAGCGCAACGACAACATTCAGTGGCGCTTGGCGATCGTTGCAATGCGAGGGGAAGTCGAGTCGTTGCGTTGAGGCCAACTAAAACGATCACAGCACTCTGCTTGTGAGAGACTTGCATTTTAAGGGATGCTGCTTGAACGCTCAAAGTGAGGCGACATTCCATGACGAGTATCCTAATATTTGTGGCTGTGCTGCTTTCGTCATTTCAATTACAATTACGGCTAGGAAGGTAGGCGCTAGGCTACTCACTTCAATTGAAATGCCATTGGCACTGAATTGCACACAGTGACTTGTGAAGAGTGGCTCTGAAGGCAAATCTGAACAACTGGTGGTGTAGTGGCATGATTAGACAAAGGTGAGGATAGGATCATAGATGTTTGGAGACAGCGTTTCTGTCACTTTTCACAGGCTGCACTTCCGCCTAGTAAAATGGCATCCGAGACAAGCCGCCAACCTCCCAGCTCTTGTGTGCACCGGTGATGGATCCTCATCCACAGTGCTTCGGCTGATTACAGCTTAAGCGAAGGGTATCGTGAGCCACACCGATGATAACGGTATACGGATTCGACTTAAACGAATAAATAGTCTAAATTTTAAGCCTGATAACAGGGACTTACAAGCACATGAGGAAGGTGTCTCCCGCCGATGGGTGTTTCTGTGTCGATATCCAAGCAGAATAGCTANGAGACAGCGTTTCTGTCACTTTTCACAGGCTGCACTTCCGCCTAGTAAAATGGCATCCGAGACAAGCCGCCAACCTCCCAGCTCTTGTGTGCACCGGTGATGGAGCCTCATCCACAGTGCTTCGGCTGATTACAGCTTAAGCGAAGGGTATCGTGAGCCACACCGATGATAACGGTATACGGATTCGACTTAAACGAATAAATAGTCTAAATTTTAAGCCTGATAACAGGGACTTACAAGCACATGAGGAAGGTGTCTCCCGCCGATGGGTGTTTCTGTGTCGATATCCAAGCAGAATAGCTACATCTTGTCTACCTCTCGCAAATGCCCCAGTTCCTTGAACACTGCGGAGGCTGTTGGCTTCCAATGGAGGTGACTTGTAAAGTTTTAACCACATTGTAGCGGCTGACGATGAGGACTGACCAAGGCTAAGCGTCGAGGACAACAGTCGGGATGGAAGTGGAGGTGTGTCGCTCTCTTAATCTCTGCACGGCATTTTGTCCTCCTCCATTTTGCCACCACATAGCCATCCCCACTAGCTCCATTCAGTCGCCCCATCAACTTGCGAATCTAACCTCAAGCGTGTCTGTCATTCGTACGCTTTGCAAGATAGCATCAGTCAATCACCAAGATCAGTTTGCTTAAGCTCTCCCAATTATGCTGCAAAATGGGGCTTGACGGAGATTCAAACGTGCAGGAAACTGATCTTCTTCCCTCTAACACATAATCGCTATCCTTTTCCTGTGCAATGTCTGAGTGTAGAAAGCANGCAATGTCTAAGTGTAGAAAGCATTTGGCACTTCCTGATGTATGTACCCTTTTCGGTAATCAATGTGCTAGAGGTCGACCACAAAAATGGATAGTAAGCGGTAGACTAATCACTCCTTTCCTAACTGCAGCTGCATTATACCTGTGACGGTGAGGAATAAAAGTTTCAGTCCATGGAGGAATGGCACAAAACTGAATGACCTGATCCGATTAGTTCTATGTTTTAGAGGCAAACAAAATCAAATCACAAAAGCAGACAATTAGCAAAGTAAGGTAAAGTAAACTAGTTGAGATGTGAATCAGGAAAGCACAATGAATCTCTCCTTGATACATGGTCTAAGGATGGGAGGCATGGGGAGGGTGGAGTGTTGGAATGGTTCTCAAATGACCGAAGCACTCTCATGGCAAATGAAGCAGGACAGCCACAACAGTCCACGAGTTGAGCATTCTTCTCCCCACACCTCCTTGCAGTAAATGTGCTTACACAGCCATTGGATGGAAGAAGTAAGAGGTCACAGCTGCCTGCTACAGGAACAGACTGACAACGGAGCCGAATCTACTTGCATGAGTGCAAAGTCGCCTTTTTAAGCGAAAACGGAGCAGAGAGCTTGAAAAGCCCAAGCTAAAAAAAGTTGTCGAATTCCGGTTGCGCGCGACCAAAAGCGTCCACCATGTACCATTCATCACTACATGCCATTTTAACACGCCCTACTTGCCACCACTTTGAGAGACAGTTAAGTACGTGAGGTGGAAGGCCTGAAGCATGACAATCAAATTTATCTCCAGATGGAGTGGACATGAGTGGTACCAAGATATGGCAAGACCTAATCCACATTAAAAGAAGAGCCACAAAGTGTAGGACACTCCATCACAACTAGGGTACTGTGATCGTTGTGGCTTACCTTGACCCAACAACTTAAATTCCCTTTACACTTCACTAAGTGATAAGGCGTATTAAATGTCGTCGTCGTCGTCGCACTCTGTCATCCATTCCTGCAGTTTCAATAATGCTTTGTTACGTACAATGGTTTACTTATGCCATTTAAGTAGACAGACAGGCTAAGACATGCACAACTCATACGGTCAGTTGGATTGGCGCCTTAAAAGGCAGTGGCTCACTAACAATCAGAAGCGACCCACGACTCGTCACGAGGCGGAAGTTGCTAAGACTCCATTCCATGACAGGCTGAGCTAACAACTGGCTACAATTTATCCAAGCACGCTTCGTGGTGGAATGTTACACCCTCCTCCATCCACACGCATCTGGACTAGTTAATTCAAATACCCGAGCACTGGATGTGGTTTACGGCTATCTCACTAAGCAACCAGTTCTAGCCTACTGGACTCTGGTTCAATAGCGGCACTCCAATCAAGCACAGCCTTTGACATGACACCTTCAGCAACAAACATATCTACAAAGCACCCATTCTCGAGCGAGAGCAAAAGACAGTGAATTGACGTCTCCCTCGGCGCCCTTTGAAATAACAAAGGCACTAAATTAGTGACTTCGCATTAACCTAATTTTCGTAGCTTTTTTTTACCGTCTTTAGAAGGAAATTTGCGTCCGAATTGAACACAATATTTTAAGCTTAACGGCGCAGATCTTGCCACATCCCTCATAACATAACCACTGAATTCACCAGTGACAACACAGGCTACAGTTTATAATTATGTAAAGCAATTCCTATGGTCCTCAAACCACCTTCTCCTCCTCCTTTTCCTCCTCTTCGCCCTCCTCTCCTTCTCTCCCTCCTTTTTAAGCATCCTTTAATGTGAGTCCTCATGCGATTGCTCCATTTGACCCAAACGCGATGCAGCTGCACTCGTATCCATGCAGCGCTGCCTCAGAGCACCAGTGAATATCGTCTCCAATAAATAACGCTCCATCTGCGTTGGACAACTCGGCCGTTATTAGAGGATCAAGCCAATGCCAGATGGGAAAACGCTTGCGTGGATGTCAGCACACAGAGACACTGTGACAGTAAAGCCTCAATGATGTGTGTGCCGTTGAGTCAATGATGTTCCCAAGATCGCCTGTTTAGAGTAATGCAAATAACTCACAGGTGACATGATTGGGTAGAAACAACTATGATCCACCACACACTAATGATACTCTGAGCGAGGGCACAAAAAGCACGGCCAATGGAAAATTTGGGGGCTTAAATGCATTGTTGTGGCCACTTTCCTATTCTCTAAATGGGTATAATCCACCTAGGTGTCAATTACAGTGAGCTTTTCCTGTTGGGGAGGAGCTTGCAACACTATCATGCTCACGGTGTTGTTGGTGGACGAATTGACGCTAGCCAATCTCGTCTTGGCCACCCAGACACTCCCGTTTTCCTCCTGTATATAGTAAGAAAATTACCAAAAATCCAAGATTCATCTAATTACTTAACTACTTTTAGCAGTAATCGAGTAAAGAAATTGAAATGCAAGTGAAGTTGCATAAAACTAGAAAAATCCGTTAATTTGCCTGCGTAGCGTAGTCATTTCTACACATTTTCAGGTAAAAAAAACTCCGAAGATACGGATGATATCACTAAGACTTCCACAGGCGCATGATTGTTTGATGAATTTTCATTTACTCGAAAAAAAACAAGTACTTTTGGAAATCAGTTTGCTAGTGAGAGCTTAAAACTGACCAAGGAATGTTTGCACGTTGCAGCTGGATCTCCGTGTGGCTTTTCCCCACTATTTCTGAACCCTTTAAACACAAATGTGGTGAGGGTGAGGCGGCAGCTATATGTTCCGCTCCCTCATCTAGTGTGAAGGATTCTGACGGATCCTCCACTGCTACACTTGAGATCACCAAACCCTTCCCACCGTGAGGGTGTACTCAAACTAATACTTACTCCAATATCATTTTGGCGCTAATCATAACCACTTCTTCTTATGTTCATGCCACGAACAAAGGGGTAAAATTTCTCCGAATTCTTTCATGATATTCCAAAGAATCGGTTTGAGCTTGCAAACTTCCATCTTTGGCATCCGTAAATCTATTGCAAGTTCGAGTTTCCCTTCAAAGCAGCGACACGTCGTAAAAGCTCTATCCACCACAACATCCTCTGCTCCATACATCCATCAGTTCAGTGCACATTAATGCATCCATCCACGCTTGTGAAAGCTTGGAATCTGTCTTGAAGAAAGTCGCTATCGGGCACAATAACTGGTGGTGTGCGTTGTTGGCACGACAACTACGAGGTCACAGTGGTCTGCACGACCGCCTACCACAGCCAAGGGATGATTGAGGTGGGTCGCGGGTAATGGAGACTGCCACCGAAACAGAAGGACGTGCTCAAGTGATCCCATCGAAGAGAGCAGATGCATTTACAACATGGCTAGCAACTTCATGAGGCAGTACCACAAACAATGCTCTGGGAGGTCTGTGTGTAATGTAATGCAAGTCAACGTGGAAGTGTAATCCCACTTAAAACTAAAACACAAATTTTGGCCTATAATCACCAAACCATTGGCAGTCATTGGGTATATCTCTTCTAACGGTATTTATGGGATAGACGGAAAATAAAAAAGAGACTCGCTCAGCACTTTTGCTCCTTGTGGTGCTTTGTCTTCATCGTTTGAATTGAATGCTTTGTGGATTGTATTCCCTTAAAGGATCCAAGGGAGATCAAATAGGAGGAAATGATGGGCTTTAAAATCATCACTGGCTCCGCTTGGTAAGTACACGATCGTCTAATTTGGTGACGGACTACCAAGGTACGTAGGATATTTCGCTCCACTTAGAGAGCAAAACAATAAGCAAGATGCAAAAATTCATTCCACATCCACATTCCTAAGACCGATGCCGAGATTACTGGCCCGCATATAAATCTGTGTAGCCCACGAGAATGGAGCGGCACAACGACGATGATGCGCGATGAATGAATTCACTCATTGGGATTTTGGTCATGCAACTGTTGCACACATTCTGTTTCTTCGCCAGCGAGCATTGTGCAAAAGTTGTTGATGAACACCGTGGGTACATGCTTGTGCAATACATCCGATCTTGAACGGTAATTTTACTACGCTCAATGACAACTCACTGTTCGATGGCTACCGATGCAGATGTAATCGGAATGCGAAGTGGCGCCCACTGTATGCATCGGCTACTCTTTTGCTTTGAAACGTGGAATAAAGCTTGGGCAGACAAGGTTAGACGTGTGGACAATCCTCTTACGACTGGTACATACATCTCCTAATCATTTACAGACATGTGTTCGCGAAATGCAGATAGGCTGATAGGCACATGACATGCGTAAATCTCTTGGGGTACCGACCTGCAAATCTCACCAGTCGAAGATTACCGATTCGGATGCAAACCGAACGCAAAGTGGTGCCCATTGTGTGCATTAGTCCCTCCTCTGCTTCAAAACATGGCATAAAGCTTGAATAGACAAAGTTAGCAGAACAAACAATCCTTTTACGACTGACATATGCATGTGCCCTATGCGGGTATACGAGAAATCAAGACGACTGCCTTCAGTGCTGCTGATGCCAGACCATCCAACACGTGCGAATACAAGAGCGAACGATTAGCCATTGAGAGCATTCAATAGCAGTAAAAGCTAAAGACTCGGCCAGCAATCACAGGACGCCCATGCCTGGTGGGTTCTTGCCCTGAAACAGCGCTTCCACAAAGCGCAACCCTTACCGTGACAGCTTGAGGAAGAATATTATGGAAACGCAAACAAATCAGCGATGCTTGAGTAATGGTGAAAACATTGCGAGGTAACTCCTACATCAATGCGCACTATAACGCACGATTCTCGTATCTGCGGACAAAGCGTCAACCATCAGCAAAACTGCAAAACGGAAAACGTCGAGAGGTAGCACAAATATCAAGGATGGATTCGCAGCCCCGTCTGTGAAAGCATGAAATCCTGCGCCATTTAACTTCACATCCCAGTCATCCAAATGGCGCCTCGTTCCACATTCTAGCGATCCAACGTACTCACACGCTGTGCTTGAATCTCAGTCGAATGATAAGACATTTCGCTACCCAAAATATCACTCCTTTGCTACCACCGACGACAACAAATAGCTATTCCAAACACATCTTCTTGATGCAAAATACAAACCGAGATTTTGGCGGGTCACATTTGCGTGCTGCGCTCCTCATCGTGGCGCCTCTGTTTCTGCCTCAGCTTCAGCTTCTCCGCTGTCTTGCCTATGTCCGTTTTCCTGTCTGTCATTGCCAAGTGAATTGTGCCCTACACAGCCATCAAATCGTGCCCAATCTACACATCGGCGGTGTAGGTCACAATGATCATGAGGAAGCCGAATTCGCTGTGCTCCAGCAGACCTGTGATTCGAGAGCAGCGGATCATTCGATGTTGCCTTCCACATTCCACTTTAGCTGCAATTAGCTTCCATCATGTAAGTCAAACCTTCAAATGACAACGGATAATATCTACACCTCTGCACAACTCCCTCTTCACCTTGGCAATCAGGATACCACTAATCCAACTATCACTTGTGCATCTCCCAATCATTCAAAAGCGCGATGATTCAAGCTAATGCGATGTCCATACAACGCTCACTTACACTTTCTTCAGTCCGCGTTTCATGCAAATCATTACCGAAATTCGGGACTCAAATTTCGCGACCGAAACGCGAGGAATCCACAGAAGTGATGCATAAACCTTCCACTCAAATGGTCGCAACGCCTAGCTATACTGAAAAAATATCCCTTGTTTACTGAGGTGACTGTTGCAGTCCGAATGACGCACAAAACAATGACCCCAACGCAAGCAGTGACGCACACAGCGGCTAATTCCCCTCTCCCCCCTCCAGTTTGGGGTCACGCCAATCTCATTGGTCAATGCGAACCCATGGTGGGACGAGTTGGACACCAAATGGTGTGCCTTGTAGGCATTGTCACTCTTTTCCACCAAACACGGGAGACTACTAGCTGAATCATCTCCCCTGAATTTATGGGTTTCGCGATCCATAATTTACCCCTCACCACTCACCATCGTTCAAAATGCAGTAACCATGGGTCATGACGATGATGGTGGGTGAATGCGAAAGCAATTGGCGGTACCTTTGTTACCAGCGTTGCACACTCACCTGACGTCCCCATTCGGCTACCTAAACTTTCACCTCCCGCACTTATCGAAGTGACACACTTTGGCCAAATGTGATAAAAGTGAATTGGAATGGAAAAGTCGACACGAACTCAAGTGATTAATTCGTCTCCGATGCCGATTGCTAACGTCCTATCAGTAAAAATGAGTAAAAGCTAGAAGAGTTTGATATTCATTACTGAGCCACCTTAGCAAATATCAGTATGACCCGAGTGATGGCGGTATGCAACGACCACAACGGAAAACCACATTTGTTGCGTGACATTAGCGAATCATTCTGCATGGCTTAAATAGACTGCTAAAGGCATGATTAACGTCAGGATTCGTCAAAAAATTTGCATTTTCATTTGATGATCGATCAGATGAGGTGGTAAGCAAGTGCAGAGCCGAAACTACTGTCGATTCCTGTCAATGAGTCTGGTAAAACTTGTGCCACATGTTAATTAATTGCATCGGTACAACGCATTGCATCACTACTCACCATCATTTTATCCATCCATCCATCCATCCATCCATCCATCCATCCATCCATCCATCCATCCATCCATCCATCCATCCATCCATTCATCCATCCATCCTGTATCCATCCATCCCTCCAGTATCCATCCATCCACTCCTTCTGCCACTCGGTCAACGATTCGAAATTTGCAGTGTAATTTGGTTGTTAGTTTAATTTTAAAGCGATATGCACACAGCTCTATTGCACTAGCCGGATGTCACCTCGTATACTAGTTCTCGGACCGGCAAATACATGTATGACAGATGTACGGCCAAAAGTGAACTAAGGAATTTGGGAGAGGATACCTTGTCCTCAAACAGCACACAGAGTGCTTTGTGGATAAATTCGCCTCCAAGTTGCTAAACTTATTGCAAACATGTGTGCGCTTCGTCAAAACAGGACTAACTACCAAATCGGACCCGCGCTTTCCTCCAAAGCTGCCACTAACTCCCTCAATGAACCATCCACACCGAAACACACACTTCTGCAAAGGCCTTTCAGAGACACATCTACCGTGAAGCCACAGTACTACCGTGGTCGCGCCTCAATTAATACCACGAACAAAGAAGATCAAATACGCTATTAATTCGGCTGCCACACGCACCAGTTGACTTCCTGGTGGTTGCATTTGCTCCCTTCACTAATATCTCTCAAGAATGCCCTCCCACTTCAAGTGGCAATATCAATCGCCTGCTGCTGACCACTCTGCCAAACAGACCGTTTTCCCATCACTGCCGACAATTCCTCACAAAGTAGACTACCAACTACCGCTTTCTGCTCTCACCAATCGCATTCAGGTGCACCCGAAAACGGTTTCCATGTGGAATGGAATGGATTAGATGAATTAATGGATGAGTAGATGTGTCCACAAGCAGCAAAGAATGCATTCGCGACCACATGTGGCATCAATAGACGAATAAGTTCTATGCACGAAGAGATGGAGTAGTGATGGATAGCTGGGAGGAGAGAGAGGGGTTTTAATACATGGAAACAATCATAAAGAAGACATGAGGAAATAAAACTTCCCAATACCTCATAGTCCTCAAATCGCACATCTTGATGTCCACTTGCAGAACAACCACACGCTTACAAAATATTAAATAATTTGCCTCCTTCTAAAATATCAAATTTGTTCAACAGTCACCTAATTCACATTGAGGTGGGAAAGACCGGGGAAACACAACGAAGGCGACGCTTGTAGGTACAAGTATGGGTGGACACACAATGTCATCCAGGACTGACTAAAAGCACGAAAGACATCCACCAGAAGACGCTGTATCCTCATCTTCCCTCCCCACCACTCTTAGGGCATCGCGGTGAAGGCATCCTCCTCATTCTCTTGCACGATGCAGAATTGCGCACTCGATGAACGCTGTTGCATCCGCAACCTCGATATTTGTTCTTTGGACGGCTCTCCAACCACACTAACACGATTCAATCGACACCAGCGTCGGCACATGTCACACCAGGAGTTCACTTGATCGTACACGAATAAACCGACACCAAACACAGCATATGGCACGAGGAGGAGCACAAACCAGTACAGCCAATTGTACCTGCGATCCAATGTGCTGCCGGATATCAAAACGATAACGTAGGCATACACCGACCATGTCACGAATGCTTGGAAGAATAAGTTGACGATGACAAAGCAGATGAGGTTGCGCAGATCTCGCCACTCCAATGACCAAGAATTTGCAAAAGCAAAATTCTTAAGGGTGTGATAATTGTGAAACAATAAAGTTATAGCTGATTCAGAGTCATCAACGACATTACATACCATATGGCAAAGCTTCTCCTAAGTGAACAATGGAGTGGAGGATGCAACAACACTAAGCAAAGGACTGCACTCTACGCCAAACCAACCAGCCGCTATATTGCACGGGTTTACCATTGAACCAATCAACACTTCATTGACATGACTAAGGCTCCTTCTTACAACGCACTTCCTCACCTCTCTCAACGGTTTCATGCATTCGCCCGTCTCATACACAAAGTGACACAGCTCACACCTCCTCGAATGACTAACTTCAATCCAACGCTGAATGCACCTCTCGTGCACATATTTCAGACTCCCATCGCACAGACACGGCGCAATCAATCGGCCACACGACTCCAACTCCACACCATTCAGAGAATCGTTGGAATCGCAGCAGATTCGGCAAGACGGCAAGCCATGACTAGGAATACTGGTGGTCAGTCCAACGCCTTCAAGGCCCCCACTCCCACGCAACGATGGGTGCAGAGACAAAGTGGATGCACTGCACCTGTTGGACAGAGACGACTGCAACTTTTCTCCGCCTGCAGTGCAAGGTCGAACGGAAGAAGGAGGAGGTGTTGCTGATCGGCCATCTGCTGTCCCGTCAACGCCTCCCGGTTGCCTTTCTTCTCTCTCCACTTTCTCCTTCGCCTATTACGCAAATCGCATGTCAATCTTCCATTACAACTCATTCTACGAAACTCACCACTCTACACGATAATGACCCAATACAGTCCAGTCTAAAACCTGCAATCTCGACCTAGTAATGGCTGACTGTCGTCCAAAATGCCTCATTTTGATGCACTCCAACAGAATCGACTACCAGAAGTCTGCCATGCATTCGCTCGTACCGCAATCTGATCTAGCTGACTATTCAACCATCTATTTATCCCGCCAGTGCACTGCGCCTTTTTGCTCCTGGATAAAATATTTCTAGTATCGTTGCATCAGGAAAAGAGTTAAATGGCTAATCCACAAACGTGTTATTACATGTGAGGTAGCCAGAACCTCCTCCAATATAGGCACATGCATTTAGCGTCGCAGCGCAAGCAAATTATTGGATGTGAGTACGTATTCTCCTGCTCGGCACTCATTATAATGAACCAAAGTGGAGTGCTGGATGTTGATTTTCTGGAATTGGTGTAAAGAAGGCCATTCAAACTTGCATCTATGCAAGTCATCACTAGTGACTGGCAAATTTATCTCTAAAATTACAATTAAGCAAATGTGTGCCAATCAAATTCGGCTTTAATCATCTTACAAGAAAACGAGGCGTCTGTTCACGGTAGCAAGGTACTGCAGTGCTTTTGCAATTTTGAGGCTTAAAAGCAAAAAGCATAGTAGTACCACCAATACATGCAAGCAGTAAATTATGTGAAGTTAAATTTACGTACCATGTGATGCACCGTGTCCGCATGGCCACACTTGCACCTCGCAGGTTCCACTGCGTCATCCAAATGTTCGCCACTTAGCTTTGCGTCCATGAGATACAACAACTGAAAGGAAATTAAAGCCAATTACGAAACATCAACACTCACTCCAAACTCATTAATGCAAATGATCGACTGAAATTTGGCCAAAAGATAAATGCCAACTCTTGCATTCAAACACTGAAATTTAATATTGTTTACTCGGATTGCAAATTAGTTTCGGCTTTATGCTTGCAAATAAGGAAACGCATGTGGTTTTGCCCGAATATATGCATTTTTGACATTAAACATTGATCACTATTTCATTACCAGACTTACTTTCTTGTCAAACGAATCCTCTTAAAGATTTGCAGTTTGTTCTTCATTTTACACCCACACTAAATGTGAATATAAAGTGCATTATGGAAGACGAGCATTAATTTAGGATTACCACTTACTATTTCGAACTTAGTTTACGTCCGTAGTTTGGGTTTAGTATCACGTCGCTTCTACATTAGTTCTTAATTAATCTATTTGCAATCAGTCAAACGGCTATGTGGCTGTGAATGAATCGAAGCTACTGCCCAATTTGCAGTCAGTCTCTTGCCTAAAATTATGGCAGATTAGTTAGACCACGTGGAAAATAGATTAAAAATATACTGTCCGTGAAGCTAAACTTGTGTCTCAACGCCGCTGTTCACATTGGCAACAATGTTGGACTAATTCGATGCTTTACTTAGGACGTATTTTTGCATCCAGTCCTCGAGGTGCGATTAGGATTATGTGCGCAGCTGATACCAGATCAGTCAACACTAATCTGATCTTGGAATAACTCTTTTTATCGTCTCGATACTTCCCAGAAGGCAAAAGAAGGCCTGATACTAGGGTATAATACTTATTTTTACATAAATTCAGTAAACACCTTGGTTGGGACTGCTGGCATGACCCGGAGGCCAGCCCACCCAAGTGACCGCTACAGAAACCGATAGTAAAACAAAAGATACATTGCACTTGTGATACAAACAATTTTCCGATGGCTTTAGAATGAAGAACATGCACTACTGTCCAGTGAGGATGCGGCAACTTTGCAACCGGAATACTAACCCGCCGTGGGTCACAATCTGTGATAATGCAATGGTGGTACAGACAGAGCTACCGATGGAGAGGTGTGTGGACCTGTGAATAATAGTTTGCCAAAAGTCGTCGTCAAAACCAATGAGTGGCAAGTAAATCCTAATAAAAGACCGCACAGATGACTTAGATGTACTAATCCCTCGCAGTATATACGACGTCAAGTAGTAATGCTCGATGCTGAGTAATCGACCGAGGACGCGGACGTTTGGATGTTAAGTCAGATTTAGGTGCCACTACATCGGCATCATTGAAATAAACCAAGGACGGCTTCTTTTACCAAACCTGTACAATGTGCAGGATTTGAAAGCAAGGTATCCTCTACCATCTTTCTTAGTTTACTCTTGGTCCTGCATTTATCATTCATGTATTTGCCAGTCTGAGAACTAGTATACGATGTGACACTGCTAGGACAACGGAGATGTGTGTGTGTGTGTGTGTGTGTGTATCGCTTTAAGGTGAGACAAACCACCAAATTTAACTCCCAATTACGAATCACGGACTAAACGGCGTGATGAGTGGATGGATGGATTGATATGTGTGATGGTAATGAGGTCGGTTGTGCCGGTGCAGTTAATCAACATGAGGCACAAGCTTTGCCAGACGCATTGACAGAAATCGAGTCTAAGTTCGGGTCAGCTTTTGCCTACCGACTTTTATGCCCGATCATCACATAAATGCAAATACTCTGACTAATTGTCATTTTTAATTGTCATATTTTCTTTATCTCATTAATTTAGCCTTCCCACCGAAAGGATTTAGTGTGGCTAAACTACATGCCAATGAAAATGGTTGATTCAGCAGTATGACAAAGCCATGTGGAATGGTGTGCTAATGTCGTGTTTTGTCGCGGTTATTGTGTTCCGCCATCACTTGGGCCATACAGACAGTTGCTAGGGTGATTCAGTAATGCATATCAAACTCTCCTAGGTTCTACCTACTTTGACTGATTGGACATTCGTCACCAACATCTAAGACGAATCAATCACATGAGTTCACATCCCATGATCGGATCAGAGCTGGTCAGGGTGCGTCATCTCGATAAGTTCAGGAGGTGAAAGTTTAGGTAGCCGAATGGGGGCATCAGGTGAGTGTGCAACGCTGGTAACAAAGGTACCGCCAATTGTTTTCGCATTCACCCACCATCATCGTCATGACCCATGGTTACTGCATTTTGAACGATGGTGAGTGGTGAGGGGCAAATTATGGATCGCGAAACCCATAAATTCAGGGGGGATGATTCAGCTAGTAGTCTCCTGTGTTTGGTGGAAAAGAGTGACAATGCCTACAAGGCACACCATTTGGTGTCCAACTCGTCCCACCATGGGTTCGCATTGACCAATGAGATTGGCGTGACCCCAAACTGGAGGGGGGAGAGGGGAATTAGCCGCTGTGTGCGTCACTGCTTGCGTTGGGGTCATTGTTTTGTGCGTCATTCGGACTGCAACAGTCACCTCAGTAAACAAGGGATATTTTTTCAGTATAGCTAGGCGTTGCGACCATTTGAGTGGAAGGTTTATGCATCACTTCTGTGGATTCCTCGCGTTTCGGTCGCGAAATTTGAGTCCCGAATTTCGGTAATGATTTGCATGAAACGCGGACTGAAGAAAGTGTAAGTGAGCGTTGTATGGACATCGCATTAGCTTGAATCATCGCGCTTTTGAATGATTGGGAGATGCACAAGTGATAGTTGGATTAGTGGTATCCTGATTGCCAAGGTGAAGAGGGAGTTGTGCAGAGGTGTAGATATTATCCGTTGTCATTTGAAGGTTTGACTTACATGATGGAAGCTAATTGCAGCTAAAGTGGAATGTGGAAGGCAACATCGAATGATCCGCTGCTCTCGAATCACAGGTCTGCTGGAGCACTGCGAATTCGGCTTCCTCATGATCACATTCTGCAGCAAACTCAAGCATGCATTATGACCTACACCGCCGATGTGTAGATTGGGCACGATTTGATGGCTGTGTAGGGCACAATTCACTTGGCAATGACAGACAGGAAAACGGACATAGGCAAGACAGCGGAGAAGCTGAAGCTGAGGCAGAAACAGAGGCGCCACGATGAGGAGCGCAGCACGCAAATGTGGCCTACCAAAATCTCGGTTTGTATTTTGCATCAAGAAGATGTGTTTGGAATAGCTATTTGTTGTCGTCGGTGGTAGCAAAGGAGTGATATTTTGGGTAGCGAAATGTCTTATCATTCGACTGAGATTCAAGCACAGCGTGTGAGTACGTTGGATCGCTAGAATGTGGAACGAGGCGCCATTTGGATGACTGGGATGTGAAGTTAAATGGCGCAGGATTTCATGCTTTCACAGACGGCAGAAACAGACTGAAAGGCACGAAGGGAAACACGAGGCTGCTGCGGAAGTACAAGCGGCGACTCCATCATTAATGTTTATGCTACCTCTCAACGTTTTCCGTTTTACAGTTTTGCTGATGGTTGACGCTTTGTCCGCAGATACGAGAATCGTGCGTTATAGTGCGCATTGATGTAGGAGTTATCTCGCAATGTTTTCACCATTACTCAAGCATCGCTGATTTGTTTGCGTTTCCATAATATTCTTCCTCAAGCTGTCACGGTAAGGGTTGCGCTTTGTGGAAGCGCTGTTTCAGGGCAAGAACCCACCAGGCATGGGCGTCCTGTGATTGCTGGCCGAGTCTTTAGCTTTTACTGCTATTGAATGCTCTCAATGGCTAATCGTTCGCTTTTGTATTCGCACGATGTTGGATGGTCTGGCATCAGCAGCACTGAAGGCAGTCGTCTTGATTTCTCGTATACCCGCATAGGGCACATGCATATGTCAGTCGTAAAAGGATTGTTTGTTCTGCTAACTTTGTCTATTCAAGCTTTATTCCATGTTTTGAAGCAGAGGAGGGACTAATGCATACAATGGGCACCACTTTGCGTTCGGTTTGCATCCGAATCGGTAATCTTCGACTGGTGAGATTTGCAGGTCACCTCAATGCTCTGATTTAGATTCAACGTGACAAAGTTATCGCCCAAATTCAGAAGCATTTCACGAACGCATTTCTGTGGTATTCGTCAGCAACTTTTCACAATGTTTGCAGAAATAATTACGGGAGTTACTAGATCACTGTCAGACGACGGTGGAGAAACTTTGTGTCAACCGCATGACCCAAGTCTCGGAGACGGGATCTATTCACCTCACATCGCCGTTGTGATGCTTTACCTCCATAGACTACATGGATTTATAGGTAGGCCAATCAATCCGAAGGTGAGAAATGCAACCGGTCCTCGGAATACGAACGTGGGATGTTCTCTAGGTAGAACTGAACATCCGATGCAACTTGGTAGTTTGTCATCAGACTAAACAATCATGTACACGCGAAGCTCATCCAGTGATGATATAGGGGTCCAACGTTTCCTTCAATTCGGGCTCACTTTGATCCCTTGAGAGAATACTATCCACAGAGCATTCTGTTTAGACCAAGACGTGAAGCAGCACAAAGAGCACAAGGGATAAGTGAATCTTTATTTCAATTTCTGCCTATCAGATAGGTGTTGATGGATGAGACAACATTACTAGCTGACTGCCATTGTTTTGGTGAAAAACAGCCTTAATTTGTATTAGTTTTAATTTGGACTACATTTGCACGTTGTTTTGCAACAACCCCTCCCTTTTCCTTACATCACATTGCACACAGACCTCCCAGAGCATTGTTTGTGGTACTGCCTCATGAAGTTGCTAGCCATGTTGTAAATGCATCTGCTCTCTTCGATGGGATCACTTGGGCACATCCTTCTGTTTGGGCGGCAGTATCCATCACCCACGACCCGCCTCAATCATCCCTTGGCTATGGCAGGCGGTCGTGCAGACCACTGTGACCTCGCAGTTGTCGCGCCACCAATGCACACCACCAGTTATTGTATCTGGTTCTGAGCTTTCACTAGCGTGGTAGACTGGATTAATATGCGCTAAATTGATGGATGTATGGAAAAGAGAATGCAGTGAGGGTTAGAAAAGGTAATGAGTGGAGGAAAGCTGGTCAGGGGGAGGACCGAAACCATGTTGGATGGATGCGGGAGCATTCGAATGTGCATCTAATCTATCATGGAACATGCGCTTTGGGCAAAAGCTGTCGTTAAACCCCGGGATTGAATGCCTAGCACGCATTCGCAAGATATCAAACAAGCTTTGAGCTTTGCAAGGGACTATATTGTACTTGTACACACGATGAAGGTGGAGAAACGGTATGGCTTTACAGAGCAGTATCATGGGTATCATGTCAGGTAGAAGGTAACTCCTCCTCCAACTCAAACATTCGCAGCCCTACGCAACCTCGCAACCCGCCTTTTGGAAGGTTCTTGCACCACATAGACGTATTCCACTAAAGACGAGGCCCCTTCCGCTTCAGACGAGACTGCTGGCCTGTGGGTGAAAAACTTGATGAAGCCGCCAATAATGAGGCCTACTAATCCAGAGAGGAAGAGAGAGAGCAAAATTTCTGCGGGATCACGGGTTAAGACGACAACACTCGACCAGCCTGTGAGGAGTATCGCAATGATTTCAAAAGTGTAGGACTTCGACTAAAAGAAGAAAAACTGCCATCCAACTACGGAAGTACACTGGTCGTGCAAACTACGTTAACGGTGGATGGGTACGTGGTGGTTAGATGAATGAAGTTAAGCTGATCCAGGAGATGGTTGTCATCATAATGAATGGGTATTTAAAATGGATATAATTGCTCCAAAGCGGTAACACATAGATTGTTCTGTACGGATTTGAATGGAACACAGATTCTATGTATAAAGCGCTTTCTTACAATCTGCATTGCAACTTCTTTATTCTTCTTGGCTTGCTTGCGCATGCAAAACTTGAAATGGCACAGCTCACATCTTCTCGACCGACTGAGTTCAATCCAACGCTGGATACACCACTGGTGGACATATTTTAGGCTTCCGGTGCACAAGCACGGTGCAATCAAACGTCCACGAGGCTCCACCTCCCGATCATTAGTGGATTCGTTTGAATCGTAGCATATTCGACAGGAAGGCGTGTTTAGGGTTCCACGCGACATCACCTATGGCAAAGTAGAGGAGGTGATGAATTTGGTGGGGAATGGTGACTGTGACGTGTCGTTGCTTGCAATGGAACACGTGATATGACGAAACAATCACCAGCAATTTAGTTGAATCCTGCTGTTAATAACGCCTCCTCCCTCGTCTTCTTCCCTGACTTCAGTTTTAAAAAATACCATGGCAATCAGTTGTCAAGTTTGTTTCATCCAATACACTTGCCACCTCGCATTAGCATGGCTCAAAACCTTCCTTTTGCAAGCATTAAATGGAACAACTATCCTAAGTCCACAAACTATTTGCTCTTCGTAGCACTTCAACCGTCTTTGCGTCCACTGCACTAAACCCATGTGTATATGGCACTATGGCAACAATAGAGTGTCAAATATGGATTGATAGGCAAGGACAAACGGAAGATTATTAATAATTGGGTACACACAGCTAAAATGTAGGCCAATACATCAGCTTAAAGTGATAAGTTTTAAAAGGAGTAGCGAAATTTAACACCTAGCTACTACATAGTCCATAACAATTTACAGAGCCTGCGTCGTGTAGGAAAATCAACAGAGACCAACTTACAGAAGCGTGAAGCGGTCGGCACCGACAGCAGAGGAAGGTAGCGCAGTTACGTTGCAAAGGAATTGAACTCAGCAGTAGGCGGACATTCAAAGATTGATATTTCGAGATTGCATATTAAACAAATGTATTTGGATTTTATAAGATTTAAACAATGTGACACTTCGAGCCATTCACGCTATCATTCTTTATTGTCCTCTGCTTTTAAAAAATCCTTGGTGAACCACTCTCTTTATTCATCACATTTTACGACATACACTGACATTAATTTCGTTTTAAAAAGGCACGTAAAAAGAATTTATTGGGAAAAGAATTGGATTTGAACTGCAATGGTGTGTTTGTTTAAATGCACTCTCGGGGTGGGAAGGATTCAGCGATCACAAGTGTGCTGCGTCGGAGGAGCCGTCGGGACTCTCTGAACTAGACAAGAGGCAAGGGCATGCACGCCCTTGACTCGCACTCATCCATTTGTGCGGTCATAAGTAGATGCGTCCTTGTCAAATAGACCCACCCATTGAAAGGGTTCAGAGATTGAGGAGGAAAAGCCGCAGAGAGAGGCAGCTACAACAATGCGAACACTGTTTGGTCAGTTTTAGGTCCCGTTAACAAATAATTTTCGAAAGTAGTTATTTTTAAGCCTGACTGTGGGTTCTTTAGTGGTATCACCAACTTCGTCAGGGTATGCCCTCCGAGAATGTAAAGAAATAGCTAGACTACTTAGAAAAATTAATGGATTTTTATTGTTAATGCAACTTCACTTCCTTTTCAACTCCTCCAATTGGATTTTGCTAGAAATGGATTGTGAGCTTTTGGTCATTTTTGCACAGTACACGGGAGAGAATGAGATTGTCTGGATCGCCAAGGGTAGATCTACCAATGTCAATTCGGAGACGGTTCATGGAGCGAGGGGATTTCCTAACCTGTTAAATTTTGGCAGGTCTGTTGTTGGCTGAAGTGACGAGATCTGCACTGTTAAGTTTAAATCGTAGTGCTGGATTCGGATGCACGGTAAACGAGGCTAATGATACTAAGTTACTTTACAGCCACCAATTTGGTACCTTTGCTTCGATCTGCCATGCCTTTTCCTTCAAAGTGAGTTGATAGAGGTGTCATTTTACTGCCACTATCTCTTAAGAAAGGGCTTTTATACTCACATTTTGGCTGCGCAGGATGTAGTAGCACAGGCTGTGCTTGATTGGAATGTTATTGTTGAGAAAAGGCCTGCTGAACCAGGAAGGTTTGCTTGATGAGATGATCTTTTCCATATCTAATGCTTGTGTGGGTTGAGGAGGGTGTTAAATCCCACAGAGAGGTACACTCAGATAAACTGCGGCTAATTGTTTGTCTAGCTTGTCAAGGAATGGAGTCTCAGCAATTCATGCTTCGTGATGAGTGGTGGGCAAATTCAAATTCCTAGTGTGGCACTGTCTTTTTAATCGTCGATCCAACTGACGGTGTGAGTTGTGGATGTCTTTCCCTGCCCTCTACTTAAATTATATAAGTAAAATGTTGTCCTTTGCCAGCTTTAGTGGAACTGCAGAAACGGATGTCAGAATGCTTTTGCAATTGGTGAGGTGCAAACAGAAGTTAAGGTGTTAAGACAGGTTTGACTGATCACAGCACTCTACTTGTGATGAGGTGTCCTACAATTTGTGGCTGAGCTTATCGAGCGGAATTAGATCTCACCATATCTTTGCAACACTCATAATTTTGAATGTCATACACCTATTAAAAGGGTCGGAAGTTGCACATTTTAAAGTAGTATGCTGTGGTGTCAACAACTTACACCGTTGGTTAGATGAACACTCGAAATTAATGGAGTCGAGTCAATCTCTGTTTGATTTACCATGCATACAAGCAGAGTTGCCAACTGATGTTCGCACCAAATCATACGCTAGACGAAACGATTGAGTTAAGGCAACGATGAGAGTTCTAGTATGATCTTTATCACATAAAAGCCAGTCACTCCCATTTTTTAAGAATAGATTTAAAATAACAAGTAGCCGTTAACATCCTCGAGCAATAACGTCAGTCAGAACCCTCGCTGGACCTCCTCAAAGTGATTGTGCTTCCACTACCTCTTGATGTAGGAAATGAGAAATTCCAACAGCTCATGCTTGTGATACAACAAGAGGTTGCTACATATGGCACCGAGGAGGTACAAATTTGACCACATTGATTGGATTTCATTCTGGAGAAACTCGTGTTCCTCTTTTAAAATGTCACTCCATACTCCACTTGTTTGTAAGTATAATTATTATTCCTTTGTCTACAGCGAACGCATGACATTAAAATTGGCAACCGTAAAACGGTTGGCACAAAACAAAGTATTTCTAGTTACAATCACCGGCTTAGCATTCAGTGATCTCAAAGCCTTTGAATCCGTTTTCGTTTATTGGACAGAGAGGAAGAGGAGTCGTCTGGTTAGACACGATGAACAGTTCTTGGCTCAACAAAGACGTTCTGAGGCACCACTTTCACACAATATGTCTACTAGTATAATCCACGCCTTGTAATAAGGACTTTAGAGGGACCTATCATCTCTCATCATCTGATGTGAACTGGCGTAGGCAGTAATTTGCGTATGTGCATGCACATCCTTCTGACGACAGTGAGATCAGACACTTGAGTGGAAGGCACCTTCAGGAGTTATCCACTTGCTTCGAATTGAGCTCCAAAGATAGGGCGTTTAAGCTAGTAACACTTTGCAGTCAGTCGAAGCGCTCGTCACCTCACAGCACTTCATCAGTCTGTATTCCACTGAGGCGGCACAAATCTGGTCTTCTTGACAATGAACACGAACTGAGAGTGGATCAGCTAAGCTAATCTGTGGCTCAAAGAAAACCGACACAAATATAGCCTGCCATCGTGTATGAACACAACTTTTTGTAAAGGATCATTAACTTTTTCTGGAATAATTTACATAAAATAAAATTATTTAAAATTTGCATGCATTTAGTTGGTGATCCGAAACCCATAAGTTGTCCGAGAGGTGTGCACCAACTCACTCAATGCTTTCAAACCATCGAACATCGCCTTTGTGATCATCAAATGTGAGAGCAGACACTTCTTCAAAACCAATGGAATCAGCACAGAAGACTTGATGCAAACAGCTTTGGTTACCAACCTGATCGCACGACATTAAAACTGCGGACTAATCAAGGTGAATTGAAGTATTCGAATGGACGGTTACTTGAATGCACGCCAAAAGGGATTCATGTGGCACTGTTTAATGCATTCTGTAGGCGTTAAAGAATATCCGAAATTTCAAAGCATGTTCTCCAAAAACACCAATCTTGCATCGTGTGCGTGTGGGTGTGTAAAATTCAGGTTGAGACCACTTACTGAATTACACCGTTGAAATCGAGTCGCTCCTCGTACAAATTAGGCAGTATTTCATGGCGTGAACAATGCATGCAGCACATAAATGTATTCGATTGCCACTTCCTACAAGCACTGCCTGCATTCAACTGCACTCAGGCACAGTGCTTTCAACCAGGATGGGCAAGTGAAGGGAAGGATGGCGGAGTGGTTGCATGCACATAAAACATTTGGAAGACGACTAATAATCTTAACTTCATTTACTATGCTCTTCAATATAGCCGCCTTTTTGGCCATAATTTGTGACATCTGTTAGTTGCTTGAAACTCCCTCTTAACTGATGGAATCCGCTTTGAAGCTGTGGTTATAAATAGGAGCAGTGAAGTAACTAGAGACAGCGTTATGCAAATGTGTGCTAAGAGTACTGCTAATTGAATTGAAGAGCCTTTTCAAAGATTATTCATGTGCAAAATACGCATCAGCAATTTTTATCAGCGATTGCTCACTTCTAAATCAGCGATTATCTCTGTCGGTGTACTTTATCCCCCTGTCAGTTAGCATCTATACTTCCATCCCCTATCCATCTCTAATGTATGACTTGTTTCCAACCATTACGATAGGCACGACTTTTCTTCCCCTCTCATCATTCCTTCAGACTGGATCGTGGCTGCCTTATTTCTTCGGCCAAAAGGCGTTCTCGAAATGCGGCACTAATAGACAAGCCTATTTAAAGATACACACATTCGGTGACAAGTCCTTGGTGCTTTTATTCATCTAAGCCGTATCAATAATTATAGTTACCAGTGCTTGAGTACTTCCTTTCATTTCAAATGGCAAGGTTGGCCACCCACTTTCTATCCCAGTTGTCCATTGGTGGTAGCACTCAGCAATGTAGGCCAGTTCTACACCGGAGATATCAATTCTTTCATGGAGCGTACAACGCAGACCACACATTCCGCGACCTCTGACAGTGTTTTCATACAGGCTGAAAAGTGGGTTAATGAAGGGATGGATTCATGTACACTGGACGACAGAAATTGTAAGGCGAAAAAGCATTGCTTACAAGACTTAGATGGCTAGACGAATGTTGGTAGGGCGAAGTGGAGGAGCAATACAGGATAGACGAATGTGAGTCAAGGTTTCTTTCAAATCAAAAGAGACACTCACCAGGAAAAGACTGTCTCAAATCTCGATGCTTTCTAGTCCCACAGTCCGATGTGGCATTAAAAAAGACGAAACATGTTAGCGAATTTTCCAGCATTTGTAATAAGAAATCGTCATGCGTACACACTCTGAAGGAAGGGAATTGACACGGGTTGCAAGCAAATGGCATGGGTAGTCGCTCCGAGAATGGGTAGAAAGACAAAATTTCGCATAGGAATAATTCAAAGAGTAAAAAAGTTTAAGCGAAGGCACTTCACCACCTCAACATATCACGCCATTCACGCACATGCGATTCGTTGTCTGGAGGGTTCTTGCACCATATCCACGTATTCAATTTGACGTCGTTCTTTCTCATATTTACAGAAGTATACAATCCAACAGACGAAAAGTCCAACAAAATGAAAAAATGTAAAGGCCACCACAATAGCCGCTACATATAAAGCCGGAGACATAGGAGCAGGAGGCATAGAGGCCGTAGAATGGGAAAAGGTGAAAACAAACCACCAAATCGCTAAGGCTGCGAGCAGTAGGGTGGTGGGTTCAAAGACAGAGAACAGGTACAGCTGCCTTCGGGAGAGGGCGCAACAACTCTGCTGAAAGAAAAATTATTAAGAGCCGCAGTTAGTGCCTTACCACAGGTCGTGGTCACAAAGCTTTCTACGGATAAAAAGATGGGTAGATGGAAGGGTGGGTAGAAGGGGACACAGCATAGAAGTTCACAAAGTTAAATAAAAGCCAATTGGGTTTGAAATGAGTGGATGCACAGTATATGAGTAAAGCAATGTATTCAAGTCGGATGCAGCTTGTGGATACTGTAGCATGTGGTTCGACACATTAATTTGCTAAGATCTCTCAAAAGCCGTAACAACTCCATAAACTCACCTTTGCATTGGGTTTCGGGCATTTGCGAATCTCAAACTCAAAGTGGCACAGCTCACACCTCTTCAGCTGACTGATGTCAATCCAGTGTTGAAGACACGTTTGGTGGACATGTTTCAAGCTTCCGTCACACAGACATGGCGCAATTAATGGTCCGCAAGAATCTACATCGGTATCGTGACATATTCGGCAAAAAGGCAAATAAGGACTAAAAGTGGTAGGCCTCTGAGGGCTTCCATCTCCACGCAAGGTTAGTTTGATTGGAACGGTGTAGGTGGTGGAAGTACGGGAAAGAGATGATCGCAAGGTTTTTGTGTCCTCAAAGCCAATGCCACAGATGAAACTCGGTATAAAAGAAAGTTCGGTTCTTTTTGCTTCACAGGACCTTCTCAAATGGCTTTGCTCTTCCTCTTCTGCGTCGGCAATCTGTCGTTTAAATTGCAAAGTAAATTCATTTAGCTGCATGCCTGTCTAATACCATGCATAAATAATTTAATCGTTCTCTGCATTAATCTGGCTTGAATTGCTTTGCCTTGACAAACACTCACAGGATTGACAACCTCAGGTCTGCAAAGCATTCGTCCATCGTAGAACTTGATCCATTCATCACACTGAGCACTATGTGCTGCTAAATACTGCAAAGCTCTTCTCACGGATAAAGGGAAAAGATAAGGCGACTCCTTTCACCACAGGCTAAGATTCAAAGAGCGAGTGCAAATGTAACCTCCTCTCAAATGGCGTAAAAATATGCCCCCAAATACCGAGAGAATTGGCGCAAGCGGTGCGCAAGCATTACGAAGCAAAGCTTGCTCATGAGCACACGCAATCTTCCATTCGGTGGTGACATCACGCATTGATGTGGGGGGTACCCTAAATAACTACTGCCACCTTTAATTTCACACAATTTAATCGTAGATGTGAAGCATGTGGACCGAAGCATCCATTACTCCATTTGAATGCCTGCCGCATCTAGATTGGCCTACATCACTGTTCTAAACATCGATGAATTTCCGTTCAACGAATAAAACAGAACAATCACATTACTGGTGTACTTTCCACTCACCGTTTCTTTTGGCCTATAACACGCGTTGACGTAAGGGGAATCGACAGCGTTTGAGTGGCCTGATGATCCGTCGCATCCTCCTGAGCCGACTTGTTCTTCCCCTTTCACGCCAGCCACCTATAATATGAATCAGAAATTGTCTTTGTTAAGTCGCATGCCAATCAACTATCACGTCTCAGTCACCTACAACACTCACCACTCGGCTAACGAGGCTTTCAGTCACGGATTACCCATATCATGTAACAGTGGGAAGGTGATCGAGGTGGTCCTGCCCCCGACAAAGAGGAATGCAAATGCCAACAAAATACTACTTGGCCTATACTTAGGCACTGCAGAGTACATTTTATCTCCCCATGTGAATGATTCATAAATGCTACTTGGAGTGATCCCCCATCAGGTACTCCATGCTCCAGTACTTTCTCATTCCACCTCATTCGCCTTATCCCTGCCCCTCTTCACTTCTGCGCTGTTGATACGCGGGGCAGGAGGAAAGAGGGAAGGGAGCAATTAAGCGAATCGGCAGCCTAGAGGAAGGCAGGAAAGGAAACAGCCTTTGTGTATACACACGTTCCGCAAGTGAATGACAGCATTACATCCTAGATAGCTCGCAAAGGCCACTAAATATAATTCATATCTAAGTTACCTGGTCAGAACTAGACAGCAAAAGAAATCTCATGTTAGTCATGCAGTGACTCTGAATCAACTTCTGATTTATGACCCCAACTTTTCAGTCATTCCTTAGTCTCTTCTTGAAGTCATCCTGCATTCATTTTCAGTTAGCCATTCTTACTATCGCGTAATTTACATTGCACACATCCTGCTCATGTGCAGGTTAAGTAAGAATGCAAGCAATAGCCAGTTTCAACTTGAGCGTTTATAGCAAAATGCGTAAGTCTGCCACTAGCAATTAAAGAATCAAAAGTATGTCGACGACTGTTAAATTTCAAAGAATTTGCGTGCATGAATAACTATTTAAAAATCTCATCGCGTTATTTCCCACATCGACACTACTCCCAAGATGGCTTCTTTGATTACTCAAGTTTTTCAAAAATTTTAACATCTAAATAAATATTGGCAATGACTAACTGCTGCTTACGAAATGTAGTTGAAAAAAACGTAATGAAAGTAAGGGGAAGTTTTTATAAAATAAATCATAACTAAACATATGTAAGCACTCGAAAGATTGTAACGAATGCCGTATTCGATGCTCTAGCAAAAAATCAAAGCTCCTGCAGGGAAAAAGCTGCTACACGTGAGCGAAGTTGAAGTTGAGCACTTATCGTGAAATATGTATGTTTGATGTTATCATACAAAGTATGCCATCGACTACAAGATTTTTAGATACTTTACAGCGCGATTAACTTTTTTTAAGGGCTACTCTGTTATTTTTCACCTCAGAAATACCCCTAGTGACGTCTTCCGAACTATCCACATCTTCAGGAATGTTCAACGGCTGAATAAACATTTGCAAGGATTGAATGCTATAAATAAGAGTGGTTGGGCAAAAATAACAGACGCAAAAGCAGCTTTTATGAAATAAACTCCACCCGAACAAGTGCAATCGCTCTGGAAGTTAGGGATAATGCCTGATTCCGCGTATTTGTGGAAAAACTGCTATATGCAAGCTACCGCAACTTAGCTAGGTTTTAGTTGTAACGTTTTTTGAGAAATATCTAAGTTTGCCAATGTCACTTAAATAAACGAAAGCATGTCGATGACTGCTAAAGTCAAAATGATTTGCATCCATAAATAATCATTTAGACATGTTTACCTCGCTGTTTCTACTCCCCAAATTGATTCCAATTGTGTTTTCCGGATTACCAAAATTTTCCGAAATGTTAGGTAGGTCATTCTGTTGCATCATTTCCGATGACTGCTTGCACCTATAGTCCACTAATTTAGCAACAGCCGCGCCAAATCTATGATTATGAACGATGAACGCGAAGTCGGATGCACAATTATTTATGCCAATACATTCAGTCAAACAAGCCTATAGTTAGGCATGTTGACTTCGCTTTGCAATAGTACTAAATTCAGTGGCAAACTACACTAAGAAACAGCATTTTGCAATTTATTCCAAGCCATGGTTGACCAGCACATACTATGAACTACTTTTTGGGTAGTACAATGAAAAGCCCAAATGAAAACATAATTTTCGAATTTACATTCGATGATGTTATTGCTGTTGTTAAGGTTAGGCTGCTCAGCATCTTGTGGGTACAGAACGGATGAGTAGTCATGGCGTGCACCGGAGAACTTTGGAAGTAGAAATTTCCACACAATTGCTTAACATTTGCATGTTTAGTAGGTTTCGCTTAACAAAACCACCTCTATTGAAACCCATTACAATAGCACTTTAAGCTCCGGCAATATGACAAGAAAGACAGAATGATGTTGTTTGAGTGGTGGAGATACATTATCGAATAACTCCTCGATCAATGCGCACTTAAAAGAATGATCCTTGGATGTGCAGAGGAAGCATCAACTTTCCATTAAAAGAGGAAAAGCGGAATGCCGATGAGTAACAAGAAGGCGGGTAATGAACAGCCACGCGCGCTTCCATTGCAGCCTTCTGGTTGCCTTCCTTCTTCCCCGTCCACTTTAGCCTCCTGTCATGAATGAAACTTGAAACACATGAAATCACATAGCAATCTCAGTAACATAAAAAATTCATCGTTCATCTTACAATATTCCAACTTTAGTACTTTGTTTGCTCGGACCGCCCGTTTTTGTCACTTGGGTGGCCTCCGGACCGTGCCAACAACCCCAATCCCTCTATTTCCAGAATGTATGTATTCTGCCCTAGTACTATGCCTCCTTCCACCTTAAATGAGGTATTGAGACGCTACACCAACTCATTAGGACTCCAAGTGTTCTAATCGCAAGCCGGCGGGTAGTCGTCTTTTACCCAAGGCCTTACACCCTGATTCACACAAAGGTGGATCAAAGCATTTTCTCATCGAAGAACTCCTTGTAATACTTTGTTTGTTCGAACTACCGGTTTAGGTCACTTGGGTGGCCATCTTGTTCTAGCCGGTTGGTCGGCCTCCGGGCCGTGCCAACAGCCCCCAAGCCCTCTGTTCCCGGAATATATGTATTCTGCCCTAGTACTGCGCCTTCTTTTACCGTAAAGGGAGCCTCGGGACGCTACACTCCTATTATCAATCTATCTATCTATCTAGAGTAGGCCACAGCTGCCGCCTCAACGTCAGAACACCCATAAGACCGATGACTGTTCCACGATAGCACTACTGTTTATGAGGAAGAATCGCAGGAAAACGGTCACAAGCAATCTGATGTACCGAAATTGGACTAAATCAAGACAACCTGACTATGGGTGAATCCACACCTTTCCAGCAAACACTCACCCTGATCGTGATCAAGTAGAACCATTGTCCAAAGCGCCCCATGTCCATTTCTTAGGGAGCCACAAGTGCGACGCATGGAGCTGTTGCAAAGTCCGCGTGACAGCACTCAAACATGCCAAAAGCAAGGGCCAACTTAGGCCTCTGTTTCTTACGTGATTCATTTTAGATATTGCAGTAAACTTTGGCGACAACTAAACCACTTCGGAGGGAAACAGTTCAAACTTTCCTCTTAAAATCGCACAAAACTGACAAACTTGTAAAAACTGTCCTCATATTGATGCGCGCACCGCACGGGACAGCACATGACCCAACAATTCTCCGTGGCTTCCACCAATCTAATTGGTAAAGCCCAACCCAGGGTGAGGCCAGTTAAGTACAGAACAATGTCCACCGGAGGAGAACAGTCATGCAGCAAACCCTCCCTCCCTCCCGACACTCGCATGCACGTCCGACTTCTAAATAAGATCGACTACTGAATGACACAGACAGTTTGGAAACACAGAGAGACAAAAACCACCACAAGTAACTCACAACTTCGCTGCACCTCCAACTTCTCCTTCAACCCAGCAACCACGATCATGCGTTGACGTTCATCAGCTTCTCCCTCTCCATGATAATAGCACCACTCCCTACACACCCAGTTGCTACAACACAACCAGTTCCGCTAGCCTCGTAGTGACACTTCCATTCAATCACCCTCCACAGCACACCACCTTGGCACCTCCATCTCAGATGGCAATGCCATTCGCCTGATATTCACCTCAGTTAGCCACTGGCTGTGCCACTCAGCCATGTAAGCTACTTTCATGCCGTAGTCGCCAAGTCTCCATGCAGTGCACAACCCACCTACCCACGCACAATGCTTCCACCGACCACTTCCCGTCTCACCAGCGCTGATCGCAGTACCTCGCATGCAGACATGCGGACATGCAGCAGGGCATGCGCTCACGATTGAGCATGGCACAGACAGACGCATACTGCTCGGGAGCGGAGGTAAAGAAGTGTTGAGTAGATCGAGAGTGCTGAATCCATAGATCAAGCCATCAGATGCTCCGTGGGAAGGAGCTCCCTCAAGCCTTGCAGCTCCCCAGCCTTACACACTAGCATGGAATCAGAGGGTCAAAACACTCTTGCGTAGCATTTCAAAATTTTACTTTTGCAATCGCCTTCGATTAGAGAAGGGTGGCATGGATCATTGGTGCTGTCATGGGTGGACAAACAAAGCAATCCAGAAATGACTGGGACCAGGAAAGACATTCGGCAGAAAACGTCACATCGCCATTCCCTCTTTCCTCCCCCTCTTACGCCATCGAGAATATAGTGTCCCTTGCATAAACTATGCAGCAATTTTAATATGAGAAAGTTCGAAGAATATGCTAGCAACTACACAACAAATTTGTAAAAAACCACTTACTTCTGCCTTCAAGTGGTAAAACATTCGGTAGATGCGAAACGGAATAGCAGGATGAATTGAAAAACAGGTCAGACATGGATGGACATGGGACGAATCGTCAGAATTGAATGGATAGATGAAAAGATGCATAAATGGAAGGAAGGAGGGAAGAATTGGAGCACCGTTGACTCCAAAATGGACTAACACAACAATAGCGAGCGAATGAATACATCCCACATTGACGCAGCCAGCCACGGTGAGCATTGGACCGACAGTTCTGCCATCACTTTCTTTTGATGGATTACTACCTCAATGAATGAATAAACCTTTGATAGATGTGACTGATGTTCATCCCGCCTTTTCACAGCCTCGCCTCTTTTACCAGTTTCGTGTGTGCGTGTGTCACTTCCTGGGATGGCCTCTTTCGATCCAACGTTAAATACACTTCTCAAGGGCATGCTTTATGGTTCCATAAGGCAGATGAGGCGCAATCAACCGTTCACAGGAGCCCACATCCGCATCACTCAAAGATTCGTCGGAGTCGCGGCACATCCGACAAAGGCAGAATGGAGCACTATCCACTCCAAAATGGACTGATACAACAATAGCGAGCGAACGAATACATCCCACATCGACGCAGCCAGCCACGGCGCCCATTGGATAGACGGTTCCGCGATCATTATTCTCCAATGGACGTTCTTCCCTCCTTTTCACATCTTTGCCTCTTTTACCACCTCCTAGACTGGCTGATATCAGTCCAACATTGAATATACTTCTCATGGGCATGATTCATGGCTCCGCAAGGCAGATGAGGCGCAATCAATCGTCCACAGTGACCTACATCCGCATCATTCAGATTCACCGCAATCGCGGCACATCCGACAAGGGAAGAAGCCATAACTCAAAATGCTGGCCGACGATCAAACCCTTCAAAATTGCCAATCCAATAGGGCAGTAGATGGGGAGACACAGAAGTAGTAATTGTGGAAGGGAGGTAGTTGCCACATTACTTTGCCTGCAGCGAAGCGTCGAATGAGAGAATGGAGGAAGGTGATGAGTCGGCCTCCTCTCGTCCCGTTCTACCCGCGTCACGACTGTTCTTCCTCTTCTAGGCAAAATTTGCAAAATACATTCAATCACCCATCACAACTCAGTGATCCACAAAACTCATCACTCCACACCCAAATAATTCAACACACTCCAACTCAAAATGACCCTAACTCTGCCAGGGAGGAAGTCAACTGCCACACAGTATGCTAATTCCCCAAAAAACACCGCCAGCGTCGACCACTCCCAGTCCGCAAAACATTCGCTCTTCGTAAAAATTTGTCCAACTACCCAACACACTGAGTTTATTTTATGCCGAACAAACGAAATCTGTTGTCACAGCAAAAGAAAATCATGCGACACACCTCCCGATGAAACAAAGCTATACACAAGGAAATAGCACAGGAAAACGGCCAAAAGTAATTGCAAATGGAACCTACTGTCAAAAATACACAAGCACTTGCCATCATATGCCAATCAAATTGGCGCATGCAGTGTCAATCCACCGGTTAGCAGGACTCTCACGTGCACCCACATTCTCCCATTCAACGGGGACATCGTGCACCGATGCCAGGAGTGCACACACCGATAATCACAACCAAAACGTGGCAATTTGAGGCGAGACAGCTCAGGAAGCATACCGAAACACCCTCTCCCACTTGTTTGACTTCTGTCGCCCCGATTGGCCCACACAGATGTCGAGCTCCAAGCATGCACAGATTTGCCTCAAACTAATGAATGCAACACTCATGCACCCATCCTACTCACAGCCACAGATCAGCCATCACAACAAATAACAACTCAGCATTAAGCATCGGCTAGAGACAATTCACTCACCTTTTCGTCCGACTCACATCGTACACCGACGTAGGCATGAGATTGAGAAGGCACTCAAAATGTCACACCTTGACGTACAGTAGCTAGTCCGACTATGCCAAGTGCACAGAGCATCGGCTTTTCGTGCAACATCAGCCCACTGCGCTGAGCGTTGAGTGGTGCCGCGCACCCCAAACTTCTTGCCACAAAAACAGAACTGACTGTTTCCAATTCGACGGTGAATACACCCTTCGTGAACATCTTCTACAATTCTGTCACACAGGCACGGAGCAACTAATCGGCTACAATGACCCAACTGCCCACCATTCACGGAATAGTTTGATTTGCGATATAATTCACGAAGGAGAAGGCCATAACTCGAAATAATGATCAGAAGTGCGTCACTGGAATTGGTTACTTGCAACACTAGATGAAGAGGAACAATGAAAAGGGCGGAAGTGTAGGATGAACATGACTGCAACCTTTCTTCCTTTCCAACAGAACGTCGAATAGGAAAAGGAATGGAGGTGGGAAACCCACCACCTGTAGTTCCGTTGCCGTCTCCTGATTGCCTTCGTTCATCCACCTCCACGTCGGCCGTCTGCTGTGAGGGGACATTGTGGTATTTAACAAAGTGCGTTGCCAAACAACTAGCAAATCTTAACCACCTTCAAAAATCATCACCCTACATTACAGTGACTCGAGGCATCCCACTCACAACGATCCAACCCATGAAGAATATGGGATCAATCGTCTAATACACTTCTCAAGGGCATGCTTTATGGTTTCATAAGGCAGATGAGGCGCAATCAACCGTCCACAGGAGCCCACATCCGCATCACTCAAAGATTCGCCGGAGTCGCGGCACATCCGACAAAGGCAGAATGGAGCACTATCCACTCCAAAATGGACTGATACAACAATAGCGAGCGAACGAATACATCCCACATCGACGCAGCCAGCCACGGCGCCCATTGGATAGACGGTCCCGCGATCATTATTCTCCAATGGACATTCTTCCCACCATGTCCGCATTGGTCGAAGATTCGCCGGAATCGCGGAACATCCGACAAAAGAAGAAGCCATAACTCAAACTGCTGGCCGAAGATCAAACCCTTGGAAAATCCCAATCCAATAGGGCAGTAGATAGGGTGACACAGAAGCGTCGAATGAGAGAATGGAGGAAGATGATGAGTCGGCCTCCTCTCGTCCCGTTCTACCCGCACCACGACTTTTCTACCTCTCCTGCGCAAAATTTGCAAAATACATTCAATCACCCATCACAACCCAGTGACCCACAAAACTCATCACTCCACACCCAAATAATTCAACACACTCCAACTCAAAACGACCCTAACTCTGCCAAGGAGGAAGTCCACTGCCGCCCAGTATGCTAATTCCCCAACTAACACCGACAGCGTCGACCACTCCCAGTCCGCAAAACATTCGCTCTTCGTAAAAATTTGTCCAACTACCCAACACACTGAGTTTATTACATACCAAACAAACAAAATCCGTTGTCACAGCAACAGAAAATCATGCGACAAACCTCCCAATGAAACATAACTATACACAAGGAAATAGCACAGTAAAACAGCCAAAAGTAATTGCAAATGGAACCTACTGTCAAAAATACACAAGCACTTGCCGTCATATGCCAATCAAATTGGCGCAAGCAGTGTCAATCCACCGGTTAGCAGGACTCTCACGTGCACCCACATTCTCCCATTCAACGGGGACATCGTGCACCGATGCCAGGAGTGCACACACCGATAATCACAACCAAAACGTGGCAATTTGAGGCGAGACAGCTCAGGAAGCATACCGAAACACCCTCTCCCACTTGTTTGACTTCTGTCGCCCCGATTGGCCCACACAGATGTCGAGCTCCAAGCATGCACAGATTTGCCTCAAGCTAATGAATGCAACACTCATGCACCCATCCTACTCACAGCCACAGATCAGCCATCACAACAAATGACAACTCAGCATTAAGCATCGGCTAGAGACAACTCACTCACTTTTCCGTCCGACTCACATCGTACACCGACGTAGGCATGAGATTGAGAAGGCACTCAAAATGTCACACCTTGACGTACAGTAATACAGTCGCCAATGGAAAAGCAATTGACACTCAAAATGTTACACCTTGACGTACAGTAGCTAGTCCGACTATGCCAAGTGCACAGAGCATCGGCTTTTCGTGCAACATCAGCCCACTGCGCTGAGCGTTGAGTGGTGCCGCGCACCCCAAACTTCTTGCCACAAAAACAGAACTGACTGTTTCCAATTCGACGGTGAATACACCCTTCGTGAACATCTTCTACAATTCTGTCACAGGCACGGAGCAACTAATCGGCTACAATGACCCAACTGCCCACCATTCACGGAATAGTTTGATTTGCGATATAATTCACGAAGGGGAAGGCCATAACTCGAAACGATGATCAGAAGTGCGTCACTGGAATTGGTTACATGCAACACTAGATGAAGAGGAACAATGAAAAGGGCGGAAGTGTAGGATGAACATGACTGCAACCTTTCTTCCTTTCCAACAGAACGTCGAATAGGAAAAGGAATGGAGGTGGCAAACCCACCACCTGTAGTTCCGTTGCCGTCTCCTGATTGCCTTCGTTCATCCACCTCCACGTCGGCCGTCTGCTGTGAGGGGACATTGTGGTATTTAACAAAGTGCGTTGCCAAACAACTAGCAAATCTTAACCACCTTCAAAAATCATCACCCTACATTACAGTGACTCGAGGCATCCCACTCACAACGATCCAACCCATGAAGAATATGGGATCAATCGTCGTTCTAAATGTTATACACTGAAAAGCATTGGCGAGTCCAACCATTCCGAGCACACAAAGCATTTATCCTCCGTTCAACTCCATCTATCCACCTACTGAAGTAAGCTTTACGTACCGATTGTCAAAGCAACAGCAAGATAATAAAGCATTACTCTGTATGAGGAAATAGCACAGAAGAACAGTTAGGGATCTTTGCAAACGTATTCGCCCAGCAGAAAATGTATTATTACGTGCATAAACGTTTGTCCTCACATGCACACGCACCGAATAACAAGACTCTCTCATGTCCACAAGCGTTCTCTCAATTAACAGAGTCAACACCGAGGTAAGGCAATGATCACATTAAGTACCACAATCGTAAATAGCAATTCGAGTAGAGAAGGGGAGAAGCGTGAACCGAAATCGGTCTTTACAACTTCCTGGCGTCAGTCAAGTACGCTTAGTTCATTCTACGCAGACGTTAAAGTCAAAGGGTGCACGCGCCTCCTCTTAACTGAGGAACAAACCGCTTGCATCCTTGTTGGCCACTCCCTCACAAAACACGCACAGAATGTTGTGCAACGAATCAGAGAGAATGGATGCATGGAAGTTCAATGAAACTAAGTCACACAAACCAATACAACCAGATATAAAGGGCAAAAGGTGAGGAACACTACTGCCACAATAACTGCAAAGTGCTGCAAGGAATCCGCCTTTTAAAGATCCGCCATATATCAATTTAGAAAGCGAGTGATGCATTTATTCGCAACAGTAATCTTGTCAATAACAACACATGCAAAGATCAACATACGTAGAGCAAAATTTACTCACGTGGCGGCACACCACCTTGTTGTACCCGCAGTTATTTTTTGCAGTACCCTCAAAGTCATCGGAATTCTCAGCTTAAAATTTTACGTACATAAAAATTTACAGCAAATACTCACCTAAACTGTATCTCTAAGCCGCAAACCTCAGCATTAAACCCTAAACCACAAAGAACCGCAACGATTCGGACGATTTATACGAAAACGTGTACTCAAACAAACTTTAACCGGAATTGAATGTGACCTTATAAACACTAGTCATATGTAAGGATAGATGCATAAATATTTTTTTGTAATATTTGTGCTGCAACAGCCAAGATGAAAACAGATTATTCGACTTGCCACTGATTTGCCAATAGGGTCTTCACGATGGCAGTAGATTTAAAATGAGTCGTGTCTTTCCACCTCAAACTATTTTAAAATGGAAGGGACAGTTGATTTTTTCTGATGATGTTTATCAATTAGCCATTGGTGCTTAAATTGCAAACAGCACTTTCTTTGCCCTCGTGGTGCAACTTCACAAAGATTTGCCGTTCTTTTACCTTTGATTGAGTGGTCATTATTCACATAATTATGCAGCTGCGTGAAATGCAGCAGCCTTGATTGTAGTGTCCTGAGACTTTCCTCAAAGTAGAAGAAGGCAGAGTACTTGGGCAGAATACGCATATTTTGGAAACAGAGGAATTGGGGGCTGCTGGCATGACGCGGAGGCCAGCCAGTCGGCAAGTACAACATGACCACCAAAGTGACCGAACTTGGTGGTCAGAATAAACAAAATGTTACATTGATTCGGTTTTTCGTTTATTTTGCTACGAACGCATGACGCAGCATCTCGAGGTTTCCTTGAATGCAAAAGAAGGTATAATACTAGGACTGAATACATTTCAGTAGACGGAGAATATGGGGCTGTCGGCATAACCCTGAGCCTGGGCCCTCCTCTCCCCCCCTTTCGGCTAGGGCAATATGGCCATCCAATTCCGAAACCGAAGCTGGCAGCCAGAATAAGCAACGTATAACATAACTCCTCCTCTTTCGAGCGTCGTAAATCTTCCGCGTCAGCCATCACAACGTAATCAGTGCTGAAACAAACATTCACGGGCCAACCGTGCCAGTCGTCGAAATTTGGGCTCAACTGAGGCGACGCTTGACCATCACGGCATTAATCCCTCTTGGCAGTTTGGCTGAACTCCGAGTTTCGTCCGATTTGGAACATAAATGAGCAGTTAGAGATTCTGTTGACGTTAGTATACCGGTTCCCTGAATCAGGTATATTAGGGAAATCCATTAAACGGCTAGTGTTGCCTCAGTTGTTAATGACTTTCTTGCAGAACACGGAGATGGGGTAGATGTCAAAGTCAGACGTCTTCCTCAACTCTTCTGTCGTGGGATATCAGTGATTTTCCCACCCATATTACATGCACTTCTTCCTCACCGCTACGGACTGTCACAAGCGGTATAGCTCGGGATAGAAATGCTACAAAGTCGGGTCTGCACTCCGCTGCCACCAATGTAGCGTGCCGAGACTTCCTTGAAGGCAAAAGAAGGCATAATGTTAGGGCAGATTCATCTACATACATTCAGTACACAGAAGGATTGGAGGTGCTGGCATGGTTCGGAGGCCAGCCCCACTCGGCCAGGGCATCATGGCTACCCAAGTCCAAGACCGAGACCGACACCGACACCGAGAACGAAACCGGCAGCCAGACCAAACAAAATATTGCAAGGGAAACCTACAAATATTTCCTATCTATGCACATGATCTTCTATTNGTCAAAGTCAGACGTCTTCCTCAACTCTTCTGTCGTGGGATATCAGTGATTTTCCCACCCATATTACATGCACTTCTTCCTCACCGCTACGGACTGTCACAAGCGGTATAGCTCGGGATAGAAATGCTACAAAGTCGGGTCTGCACTCCGCTGCCACCAATGTAGCGTGCCGAGACTTCCTTGAAGGCAAAAGAAGGCATAATGTTAGGGCAGATTCATCTACATACATTCAGTACACAGAAGGATTGGAGGTGCTGGCATGGTTCGGAGGCCAGCCCCACTCGGCCAGGGCATCATGGCTACCCAAGTCCAAGACCGAGACCGACACCGACACCGAGAACGAAACCGGCAGCCAGACCAAACAAAATATTGCAAGGGAAACCTACAAATATTTCCTATCTATGCACATGATCTTCTATTGTAGCTCATTTACTCACCTTTCTCGAAGATTTGCTTAATAATTTGATGTAGCCTGCGCACATGAGAATGGGGTTGTCTCGGTGGCTAATGCGAGACTGACTAGAACCAACTTGTCGAAGAATTTAGCACCCTGGTCTTGTTGCTCTTCCTTTCTACGCAAAGTCACCACAAAAGTTTGGAATTTTGTTCACTTTTTAAATAGTCGCTAGAGGTCAAGGATCATTTAGACAGTTGCAACTCTTTATTCTATCCATTTGCAGCACCAATGCCTTCTATTCCATGAGATTTGGAGGAAAATCAACCACTTATGAATTGCGAATTGCTCTCTGATTGGTTGATGTCTTGTTCTCACGAAACCGCTTTTAACCACCAATCCCCTTCATTATCCTTACCATGAGAAGGTTTGTAGTTGCGTGAATGATCTCCCCCCGTTGGTGCCCAATAAAACCTGCTGTAAGTCTAGGTTGCCCCATCACCGCTAATAGAGCCGTTTAGTGGTGACAACCATCACAAATGTGTGCTTGGGTGACATCTCAGTGACATTGACTACCAACCCACACTGGTGATTGAGCTCCACCTCGAGAGTGGAACTAGTACTCGCGATGGATAATGTTATTAGGTCTCCGCTTTCTCCAACCATCATCGTGCGTTGACTTGCCCAATCCTTTTCCTCTCCTTTACACTCACACAAATTTCCGATTCAGCTGCTACATGCCATCGTTAGCTCTACCTGCCTCTGTCTTGGTGTTAAGTTGTGCAGGCAATTTCAACGCCGTAGTGCACAACGCACTCCACAACCGATTTCTTCCAAAGGACATTTCCTGTGACTGCTCCTCCTTCTGAAGAGACTACGGTAAATGCGCACAATGGATGGCTACGGTCATCTGTTGACTACGCTGCTGGATAGCCCTGTTTCCCGTGAAACATGGGTTGTACGATCCAAAACTTCCACCTTAGTGCTCATCATCATTCAAAATGTAACACTTATGGAGTAGGACAGTGACTGTGCGTGAAATGCTGAAGCCGATGCTGGTACTTTCGCTACTGGCGATGCATACGCGTAATGTCTCGATTCTCACATCAACCTCCACATCTTGCACGCATGGAGGTGACACAACGTTGTCAGAAGTTACTTGGGAAGGAACTATGGGGAAAATGGCAATATGGGCTGAAGTGTTTGCTGCTTTCACGGGCACAGGTGATGAACGCACTACTAGTTAATCAGGTTTTCTTCGTCGCTAGCCTTCTTTGAAGCATGAGCCAGGCGTGTCGTCATCCAAATGACTTCGGAATGCGTCATTGGCAGTGCAAAATGGAAAGCAGCTTTGCAGTGCATATTAACAAAGCCCGAGAGCTTATGTTACCGTTGTGGAGGCTGATATAGGGAGAATAAGGATAGTCTGGCATCACCTTGAGATTGATGCAGTCGTTTGTGCTGCAAAGATTTATGAATGTTGGATTTTGCAGACGGAAATTGAAAATACACAGCGTTAGCACTCCGAAGAATGGGCGATGCCTGCAGCACCGCTCCGTTATCGCCCTTCTTCCTTCTTCTTTCCTGATGGCTGTTTGACTGTGATGAGTCACTGAAGGTTCTGGCCGATGTCTGCTTCCGGTGCCACGATCACGTGATCTGTGGTGTCCGCCACTGCACTGTGAGGAACGCCTATTTCTTACCCTCAGTACCGTTTTCATGCGTCCCCCCCTCACGTAACTCATGCTGTGCTCATTTCAGTTGTTCTATGATGTGCATCCATTTTGGTTGCTGAAGTTGGGGTAGGGATTGTAGGTCTGCAGTTAGGTCTTGAGATTACGGCTTCTAGTTCAATGCTTAAAGTCGGAGATTCTCTTAGCACTGACAATTCATTTTGCGGAGTGATGGGTGGGCTGCTGACAGAAGTGCCTTTGCGGTTTGAATGCGAGTGAACAACTTAATTTAATTGAAAATACACAGCGTTAGCACTCCGAAGAATGGGCGATGCCTGCAGCACCGCTCCGTTATCGCCCTTCTTCCTTCTTCTTTCCTGATGGCTGTTTGACTGTGATGAGTCACTGAAGGTTCTGGCCGATGTCTGCTTCCGGTGCCACGATCACGTGTTCTGTGGTGTCCGTCACTGCACTGTGAGGAACGCCTATTTCTTACCCTCAGTACCGTTTTCATGCGTCCCCCCCTCACGTAACTCATGCTGTGCTCATTTCAGTTGTTCTATGATGTGCATCCATTTTGGTTGTTGAAGTTGGGGTAGGGATTGTAGGTCTGCCATTAGGTCTTGAGATTACGGCTTCTAGTTCAATGCTGAAAGTCGGCGATTCTCTTGGCGCTGACAATTCATTTTGCGGAGTGATGGGTGGGCTGCTGACAGAAGTGCCTGTGCGGTTTGAATGCGAGTGAACAACTTAATTGGTGACCGTTACTGCGTCCACTACTTGACACTTTAACAGCTTGTAGAGTTGTCAAGTGAAGGGCAAGTTGCGGTCTTGTCGACATAAGGGAGGTGTTTACGTGGAGGCAAAGGTGGACTCAATCGTGGTGGGAATGCGTGCTGTTGTGGACATGAAGTGGATGCTGCCGCTGAAGGTGGACATCGGTGCATCGACAGCGGTGGTGAATGTGTGTCGCGGTGTTCAATGTCGGACGCGTCCTTCTGCAAATGAAAGCATAAAGCGAGGACCTACCGCGTTCAAATTCATACACACATTCCAAGTCATGTTGCTTACAGAAATGGGTTGGTTGTGAGGAAGAAGCACTGCATGAGGAATTTCTATTTTGCACGAATATCCTGTAAGAACTATGTTCCATAAGAATGGGGAGTGGGCAGCATTTCCTACTGTCCCCTCGACAGACGGAAATGAACGTGGACACTTGACTGCATTTTGAGCTTATCGTTTAAATTTTTTTATCGTTTTGTGGTCTCTGCATGTCTCCGCCTCGCCTGATTGGACAAAAATGCATGCTTCCAAGAGGCCTAGTGGATGCGCATTAATAGTATCGGCTCCAAACTACAAGTGTAGTGTGGAAAATCGGGTTTAACTATATGAGATCTAGAAACAAACGGAAGGCATTTGGAAGTCTGGTAGAAACACACTCCTGAAATGCGTGGTACAATTGTAAATAGCACTTCCCACTTGCAAAATTCTATCCTGGACATGCGCAAGGCAATAAGCAAGTGACGGGAACAAATGGAACTCTTCCACCCCACTTCTACTTAATGCATTATTAATGTAGACTCGAGACACTACGTTGTTGAAGTACCTTTTCCAACGTTCTACAATCTGCTTCCTTGATCACCAACATCGGATGACATTCTCACGAGTCACTGTAATGGGCAGTTAGCAATTCCATCCCATTAAATGGCCTGTGAATGCCGAGCCCAAGTTAGTAGTTAGCACCACATTTAATTTAAAATAAATAAAAAGGCCACAAAGTTGGATGAAGACGCAAATTAATGGAAAATATTGTGAGAGTGTAGAGGTCACTGGATGAATGTGTGGGTAAATCATGTGTTAACATGTAGGTGCAGGTACATTAGTCGTGCGACTTGTACGGACACACTTGACCGCCTCAGAACCACTTTCTTCGGGACACTGCTGTTGACCAAAGTAATTGTTGAAAGAATGTGAACGTACATTGATTCTCAACGTATGTGACTGCGATTCATTTCTGGGTTGGAGATGTTACTTCAACTCTTTCTCGTCGTGTTGGCAACCTCAATCTTGCATGGAGATTTCATAGGGCAGCTTGAAACTGGAGGGGGGGTGATTAGGCCCTGGAGGGCATAGTCGAGACTCCATTCGATGTGTTAGCTAACAATACACTCACTGGGTTGCGGTGGTGGCTCCCACGTCATCCGCACCGAATGAGGGTAGATTGCTTCGAGGTTCACATTGCGGGAAATTGTAGCATCTAGAGAAATAAAAATAGAGCAATCTAGCGTAAGTTACAGGGGGGTTATGAAGCCTTATTATTTTCGGTGATATCCCATGTATCACCATATGGAAGGGAATGGCCGTGAAAAGATAAATCATTGGGAGGGACGAGAGAAGGTCAGCTGCTAAACTGTTGCTATAGATGATTGGGAAGAAGACATACCTGCCTGCATTACTTCACATGCTGATGGATCAAATAGCAGACTAAAGGCATCAGGCAGTACGAGATCCTCCACTGTGACTGCATGTCACTAACGCCTCCCATCCCCTTACATAATGCTCACTCATTCCAGCGGTATACACAGATCGTGTGATTGAGGATTGCCAAACTTTAATATAACCTCGAAACTACACATCTATCAATCGACGTCCATGAAAACGTGCATTGAACTGGCTCTGAGAGAAGTTGCCCCAGGTGCCTGCCTATGTATGCCTGTGGCAGTAGACAGGCGGTGTTCAGATCTGGACAGCCACTCAAAATGGAGTACTTTATCACCCCAGTTCGTGTTACAGCACTGTCTTTTCGGTGTAAAGAGATAAAAAAGCACCTGTGGCCTTGGTTTGACAGGTAACTGCTCAAGCATAATAAGTGAAGCAGTCTGTACCACTCTGTCCAACTGCTGGACTCAAGCTACCGTCTGCATCACACTCACACCAGTTGTTCCGCTACAAATCATCATTTATTACGGTTTCATTGATTCGGCCTTACTTTGCACTTGCATGCTTTCAAATTAACGTATTGAAGGGCAAACTAAGGTAGGCAAATGCAAATGTGCGATTTCAAAGGCACTTCCTAACTGTGCAGGAAAGGCGCGATGAGAGACGAGCGGCATGACAGCCACTCAAAATGGAGTACTTTATCACCCCAGTTCGTGTTACAGCACTGTCTTTTCGGTGTAAAGAGATAAAAAAGCACCTGTGGCCTTGGTTTGACAGGTAACTGCTCAAGCATAATAAGTGAAGCAGTCTGTACCACTCTGTCCAACTGCTGGACTCAAGCTACCGTCTGCATCACACTCACACCAGTTGTTCCGCTACAAATCATCATGCAGGAAAGGCGCGATGAGAGACGAGCGGCAAGTAAAGTAGCAAGGAAGAGAATGAATCGACTTAGACGTATTTGGTGGATTTGATTGTGATGAGATGTGGGATTGAAGTGGTGTGATATGCTGTAATGTGCTGTGGTGTGATGGGATGGGATATAGCCGCTCTGCTTCTACACGTGTGGTGATCAGTGTAAAGCATAGGAAAGCGACTTACCGACTGCCACCGGGAATTCACCGTGCGAGATGGAAGTTACTAACAAGACGAGGCAGAGTGGAAAGAACATCTCCAATCTCAAAAAGGATAGCAGTCACAAATTACACGTGGTGTGCTCATATATACTCTGAGTTGCAATGTAAGCCAATGAAAATGCTCGTCCTTGACCTACAAAGCAAGTTGTGCATTCACAAGCACACTGGTTGCACGTGTCATTGAACCGCATGAGCAATTGCTCTGCTGGTGCTAGTAAGGACGTCCGTTGTCGCAAGGTAGCTCTAACTTCCGTCATCGTGAATGTTTGCGGATCTGTGATGAGCTGCAATATTGCTAGTGGGTAGTTTGCACAAACTTTTGAGAAGGTTCATGAACGAACTGGGACCACGAAAGTAAGCGGGGTTACAATGCTTGAATCACTTTACGAACAGATATCAGTAGTGGGGGCTGTGGATTTCGACGCAGGAGCTTTGATGTGTACACTACAGAATAGGTGGCAGACTCTCCCTACAGATACTCCCTCCACTGCCATCCAACGCAGCACATCACCTTCATCATACCCTCATCGCTATGCGGCAAATACACACCAGCCGTTTCGGGGTGCCTGAACGAATCTGCGATCCACTTCATGACACTAGACAGTAGGAAGGAACTTGCGTCAACTATTTTACTCATGCCTATCAGGAAGAGGTGTCGACTTTTCAATGAAATCCAGCCGGTGGGAAGTGGTCAGTAGGAAGCACTCGATTCCTTCCAAACATGGTGCAGTTTAGCAGTGACAAAGCCACACTACACACTCTCAACCAATGCTTTGGTCAGCAACGACATCTTTTCCAGTGTTGCACGTGTCCCCAAGAAAGTGCTTCTGAGGCGGTCAAGGGTGCCCACAATTGCGGTCGCTGCACGCTGCCTACACGGGTCAACGGCTAATGCACCCGCACCTGTGTGCTAGCCGATGGCACGACAGTACACGTTGGCCTTTCCACACGCTCATCCAATGACCTCTATGCTTGCACACCATTCTCCATGATCTCGCGCCTTCATCCAACTCTTTAGTTTTCCTTCGTTCGAAATTGGGCGTGGTGTTGGCTGCCACCTTGAGGTCTGCATTTGCGAGCTATGAACACGAGGTGGGATTGCTAACCACTCGTTGTAACGGCACGTGAGAATGCCATGTGGTGTTGGCCATCGAACAGGCAGATTGCAACGCATGGCAAAAGGTGCCTCATCAACGTAGTGCCCTGAGTTTACATTGATATCGCAAGAAGCAGAAGTATTGTGGAAGCGCGTACTGCTCAAAACAGTAGGGAAGGGCTAGGAGGCTGCCCGATATTGAAACGTTCGCATACTGTAATGCATGGTCAGTAGGATATGGAGCCTTAAGGTGTGGTACCGAGTCCATAGGGCTTTGTAACTGAATAGCTAAGTCTCTGCGAAATGGTGAGCTACATCAAGCCATGGCTAGATCTTATCTTTTTACACTACTCTAAACCATTTGCACTTCGGACAGTCTTTCCTCTTTCTAGCGGTGAAGCACGTCCAAAAGTTAGAATTCACTGCTCATTTCTCCCTTATGCTGCTGTTCCTTGCATGTGCATGACGACCGATTTAAGTAGCACAAAGTGAATGCCTTTTTAACAAACTGATTCTCTCTGGATTCCACTATATTGCAGATTGCACTCCGCCATATGGGCGCATGCATACACGACCATACGTCCCAGTATGAATGTACACATTCATTGGACTCAGTCCTTGCATATTCTTTTACATTTCTTCCTATCAGCATTCATCTAGATACGCTAGTTAAAATACTTCTATGGATTAGTCCATAAATACATGCACATCCACGCGATTTCCACAGCCTTAATGGAGTTCCGCAAAAGCGATGGGGAGTTTTCTGGTTTAAAGAAGACTTATCGGAGCCGGAGTGAATGGCTGTTTGCTGTGTAATACAGACCTTGGCGGATACCTGACGGTCGATTCGCCATTTGCTTTCTTACATTTCGTCTCCATCTCCATTGTGCCTCCTCATTGCCAGATGCATGGATACCACTTGCAGTGCGAAGCGATAATGGATTTGGAATCTATATGAAATTAATTTACCCATAGGGATTGGTGATGAGTCGTCTTGGCCTAGCGTCAAATTTCATTTAGCGATGTTGTACCATTAATTGTGCATTTTGTACTCTTGTGTGTCATTGCGTAGCTAGACCCTTGATCTGATGTCTTCTCTCTTCCCAACTGCTACCCTCCTTCCACAATCCTACCTTTTCAGCTCTCATTTTCTTGTCTTTTGCACACTATTGTGCGGAGGATAAAAGTGCTCTAGTAAGGTGGTAGCTGAACCACAAGTGCCTAGCCCAAATGGCGTCTTCAACTACTAGGAAGAAACGAGGTGACAGTTATGCTTTGTTGGCTTTTGTTGGAAGAATATCCACCATTAATGATGTGCCAACATTCCGTATTTTGCATACTTCAGTTACACCGGTTCTGGTACTAATATTTGGGATTCGTGTAGACACATTCGTGAGTTGTTCCTTGTTACAGCACACAGCAGCCTCAGACCACTGGTAATTTTGCGGTCAACTACAGCAACTTTGTTCTACAAGTAGCCCAGTCACTCAAGCAGATGGAGAGAGGGTAATCCACTGTCGTCTTTGGTTGTGAATGCAAAGCAAAGCTACGCATTCCTGAGTTCCGACTTTTGGAACATTTAACTAATCACTTCAAACCCAATTTATGCTCCTTCGAGTCGGTGGAGTGATTCTACGCACCCAAGCATCTCAATGACAAACTCAGCTTTTTACCCTCAAAACAAGACGCTCCATTTGATTGTGCGTTCAACTACGCAAACAATCTTGGCCTCTGGAGGGTGTATTTCCACTTGCCGGCATGGACGGCACACCATGCCAGTAACCTCCCAGCCCTTCCCTACTGTTTTGAGCAGTACGCGCTTCCACAATACTTCTGCTTCTTGCGATATCAATGTAAACTCAGGGCACTACGTTGATGAGGCACCTTTTGCCATGCGTTGCAATCTGCCTGTTCGATGGCCAACACCACATGGCATTCTCACGAGTCACTACAACGAGTGGTTAGCAATCCCACCTCGTGTTCATAGCTCGCAAATGCAGACCTCAAGGTGGCAGCCAACACCACGCCCAATTTCGAACGAAGGAAAACTAAAGAGTTGGATGAAGGCGCGAGATCATGGAGAATGGTGTGCAAGCATAGAGGTCATTGGATGAGCGTGTGGAAAGGCCAACGTGTACTGTCGTGCCATCGGCTAGCACACAGGTGCGGGTGCATTAGCCGTTGACCCGTGTAGGCAGCGTGCAGCGACCGCAATTGTGGGCACCCTTGACCGCCTCAGAAGCACTTTCTTGGGGACACGTGCAACACTGGAAAAGATGTCGTTGCTGACCAAAGCATTGGTTGAGAGTGTGTAGTGTGGCTTTGTCACTGCTAAACTGCACCATGTTTGGAAGGAATCGAGTGCTTCCTACTGACCACTTCCCACCGGCTGGATTTCATTGAAAAGTCGACACCTCTTCCTGATAGGCATGAGTAAAATAGTTGACGCAAGTTCCTTCCTATTATCTAGTGCCATGAAGTGTACCGCAGATTCGTTCAGACACCCCGAAACGGCTGGTGTGCATTTACTGCATAGACGATGAGGGTATGGTTAAGTTGATGTGCTGCGTTGGATGGCAGTGGAGGGAGTATCTGTAGGGAGAGTCTGCCACCTATTCTGTAGTGTACACATCAAATGGAAATTCATCATTATGTGTTGAGCGATGGTAATGAAGATGCCCTTGTTTGTTTCCTCAGCAGCGGAATGCAAGCAAATGCGCTCGCTTCTAAACATGATGAATTCTTTCTACTCGTTTTATCGAATGATATACTATTGTACTCATTCCTTACTGCCTGCATAGTTCCACAGAATCATTTCCATTTTCCTGCCATGAATTCAACCACTGACTGTGGAAGAGACGCACCTAATGANAAACTGTGGTAGTCATTCCTTACTACCTGCATAGTTCCACAGAATCATTTCCATTTTCCTGCCATGAATTCAACCACTGACTGTGGAAGAGACGCACCTAATGAGGCAGTCGCAAAAGTCACATTGCACAATTTTAAGAGTTGGTTGACATGTAGATGTTGAACCATACCACAGAGACAAATTATTGTTCAATTAGGAGGAAAAGGGAATCTGGTACTGCTGAAGCTTCTGCATCAACTTTGAAACAAACAGCGAATGGCTGATCAGCCCAGACTCCAGTGATTGGCCAGACTGAAAACAATCGCCTCCATTGCTTCGCCGCTGCAATTCTAACTGCTTCCATGGCTTCAGTGCTTGTGTGGACTTTATTGTAAGTCCGTGCATAGTAGTAGCGATTTCACTCACTCTGACCGCTTCAGCCCTAAGATTGGAGTCGAATTAACGTGTTTGTTGTTGCATAGCAGGCCTCCTTAATCCTGGGAATCGTCAAGTCGACGATCGTCCGTTTTTACTTAACAGTAAATTGCCCAAATGCAACATTTCTTGAATGGTAAATACATATCTTGAGGTTTCAGTCTACTTCAATTGATATTGAATCGGCTTCTTCCCTGCGGACACATTGGGCAAAGCACTCCGAAATGAAAATGGACTGTTTGATCGTTATGCTGATATGTACCGCATAAAAGAGAGTGTGGACTACACTACAATGCTGAGGCCGTCCTCAAACCCATGCGGATATGTTATTCAACGCTTTAGAGGTTCTCGTCTCCGTGGCTACATTGGAGACTTTGCTTAATCACTCTAGCATTGGCTTCTGATTGTGTGTTTATGGAGTTGGCAGCACACCAAGTGCAATGACAGTCACTCGAAGTGGGTGCTTGTGACGCTAGACCGAGTTGGTGAGGGGTGTTCAATGTCAATCTCAGCCTCAACCTCAGACCCAGTCCTCACTGGCCAACAGGTCGGAGGGCACACACACACGTTGGCTGATGAGAGCGGGGTTTACGTGGTTGAACTGCATGCTCAGGCACGTGGCTTGTTCAGCAGTATGATAAAGCCATGCTGAATGATGTGCTAATGCAACATCACAAATGTCATATTGCGTCGTGGTCACTGCATACCGCCATCACTCCGTTTATACTGATGGTCGCTAAGATGATTCACTTCTTACCTCTCAAGTTGCCATTGACCGTGTTTTTTTGTGCTGGGCCTCCGAGTTTCATCAGCGGGCGCTAAATCGTTGCTGAAAATTCCACTTCTTTTAAATGTTTCCACCATGTCATGTTGCCTGTAAGTTATTTGCATCACTGTAAAAAGGCAATCGCGGGAGCATCACGGACTCGACGTCACACATATCATTGATGTTTTACTGTCACAGTGTCTCGGTGTGCTGACATCCACACAAGCGTTTTCCCATCTGGCATTGGCTCAGTCCGCTGGTGGGAGCCGAGTTGTCAAACGTAGGTGGAGAGTTAGCCATTGGTGACAACATCCAGTGGTGCTCTGAGGCAGCGCGGCATCGATACGGGTGCGGCTGCACCGGATTCCGTTCAAATGGAGCAACCGCGTGAGGACTCACAGTAAAGGATGCTTAAGAAGGAGGGAGAGAAGGAGAGGGGGAGGAGGTGGTTTAAGGACCATGAAAATCTCTTTACATAATTATGAAGTGCAGCCTGTGTTGTCACTGGTGATATCGGCGGTTATATTGTTATGGAACTTGGTGCGACCTGTGCTGTTAAGCTTAAACTATTGTGTTCAATTCGGATGCAACTTTCCTTCTGCAGGTGGTAAACAAAGCTTCACATATTGGATTACTATGCAGCCACAAATTGATTGCCTTTGTCCTTACCTGCTATGCCGTTTCTTTCAAAGGGCAGCGAGAGAGGCGTCAATTCGCTGTCTTTTGCTCTCGCTCGAGAATGGGTGCTTTGTAGATATGTTTGTTGCTGAAGGTGTCATGTCAAAGGCTGTGCTTGATTGGAGTGCTGCTTTTGAACAAGAGTCTAGTAACCTGGAAATGGCTGCTTAATGAGATAGTCTTAAGCAACATTCAATGCTCGTGTATTTGTATTAACTAGTCCAGATGCGTGTGGATGGAGGAGGGTGTAACATTCCACCACGAAGCGTGCTTGGATAAATTGTAGCCAGTTGTTAGCTCAGCCTGTCATGGAATGGAGTCTTAGCAACTTCCGCCTCGTGACGAGTCGTGGGTCGCTTCTGATTGTTAGTGAGCCACTGCCTTTTAAGGCGCCAATCCAACTGACGGTATGAGTTGTGCATGTCTTAGCCTGTCTGTCTACTTAAATGGCATAAGTAAACCATTGTACGTAACAAAGCATTATTGAAACTGCAGGAATGGATGACAGAGTGCGACGACGACGACGACGACGACGACGACATTTAATACGCCTTATCACTTAGTGAAGTGTAAACGGAATTCAAGCTGTTAGGTGAAGGTAAGCCACAACGATCACAGTACCCTAGTTGTGATGGCGGGTCCTACACTTTGTGGCTGTACTTGTAGATTGGATTAGGTCTTGCCATATCTTGGTACCACTCATGTCCACTCCATCTAGAGATGAATTTAAATCTCATGCCTCACACCTTCCACCTCACTTGCTTAACTGCCTCCCAAAGTGGTGGCAAGTAGGGTGTGTTAAAATGGCATGTGGCAATGATTGGTGCGTGGTGGTCTCTTTTGGTCGCGAGCAACTGAATCCCACAGTTTTTAGTAACTAGAGCTTCTCAAGCTCCCTACTCCATTTTGCTTAACAAGGCGGCTTTGCACGCATGCAGGTCGCTTCGGTTCCTCCGCCAGTCTGTTCCTGTAGAAGAAAGCTGTGACCTCTTACTTCTTCCATCCAATGGCTGTGTAAGCACATTTACTGCAAGGAGGTGTAGGGAGAAGAATGCTCAACTCGTGGACTGTTGTGGCTGTCCTGCTTCATTTGCCATGAAAGTGCTTCGGTCATTTGAGAACCATTCCAACACTCCACCCTCCCCATGCCTCCCGTCCTTAGGCCATGTATCAAGGAGAGATTCATTGTGCGTTCCTGATTCACATCTCAACTAGTTTACTTTACCTTACTNCGTCCTTAGGCCATGTATCAAGGAGAGATTCATTGTGCGTTCCTGATTCACATCTCAACTAGTTTACTTTACCTTACTTTGCTAATTGTCTGCTTTTGTGATTTGATTTTGTTGGCCTTGAAAGCATAAAATAAATAAATCGGAACAAGTCATTTGGTTTTGTGCCATTCCTCCATGGACTGAAACGCTCAGTTCTCACCGTCACAGGTATAATGCAGCTGCAGTTAGGAAAGGAGTGATTAGTCTACCGCTTACTATCCATTTTTGTGGTCGACCTCTAGCACATTGATTACCGAAAAGGGTACATACATCAGGAAGTGCCAAATACTTTCTGCACTTAGACATTGCACAGGAAAAGGATAGCGATTATGTNCATAGGAAGCTAACAGCATTTGCATTGCTCAAGGAATTGGGGCATATGCGAGAGATAGACAAGATGTAGCTATTCTACGTGGAAATCGACACAGAAACACCCATCGGTGGGAGACACCTTCCTCATATGCTGGCAAGTCCCTGTTATCAGGCTTAAAATTTAGACTATTTATTCGTTTAAGTCGAATCCGTATACCGTTATCATCGGTGTGGCTCACGATACCCTTCGCTTAAGCTGTAATCAGCCGAAGCACTGTGGATGAGGATCCATCACCGGTGCACACAAGAGCTGGGAGGTTGGCGGCTTGTCTCGAAGGCCATTTTACCAGGCGGAAGCGCAGCCTGTGAAAAGTGACAGAAGCGCTGTTTCCAAACATCTATGATACTCTCCTTACTATTGTTTAATCATGCCACTACACCACCAGTTGTTCAGATTTGCCTTCAGAGCCACTCTTCACAAGTCACTGTGTGCATTTCAATGACAATGGCATTTCAATTGAAGTGAGTAGCCTAGCGCCTACCTTCCTAGCCGTAATTGTAATTGAAATGACGAAAGCAGCACAGCCACAAATATTAGGATACTCGTCATGGAATGTCGCCTCACTTTGAGCGTTCAAGCAGCATCCCTTAAAATGCAAGTCTCTCACAAGTAGAGTGCTGTGATCGTTTTAGTTAGCCTCAACGCAACGACTCGACTTCCCCTCGCATTGCAACAATCGCCAAGCGCCACTGAATGTTGTCGTTGCGCTCTGCCATGCATTCCAACGACTCAATTGAAGTTAAATAAAAGCAATTTTTCACTTGTGTTACTTGAGTAGACAGGCAAGTTACGACATCCCCAACTCACATCGTCGGTCATCAATTCGACCGCAATGGACTGTCACTGCTCACTACTGCTTCCATACAAAGTGTCCACTTCCACAAAATTGGATATGACTGAAACGATTTAACCAATTTTGAGGAACCGTAGCAACATTGATCGGTTGATGCGAACCAAGGAAGGCGGTAATTTGTGTGTGTGCACGCGCATTCTTCCTGGCGACAGTGAGATCAGACACTCGAGTGGTTGGCACCTTCATGACTTATCAACCTGCTATGACTCGAGCTCCAAAAATAGCGAATGCAGCACCTGAAGTGTGCGCTTTAATCTTGTGCTACTTGTCAGTCCGTCGTGGCACTCTTCGCCTCACGAGATTCCTCATTCCGCATTCCACTGGGGCGGCACCGACCCGGTATTCTTGACGGCGCACACGAGTTGAGAGCGAATCCAATAAGCTAATCAGTGGCTCAAGAAGCAGACGCAACTGTAGCCTGTCAGTGTATATGAATAAAATTATTTGTAAAAGACGATTTAACTCAAGATTGACAAGCGTTTAATTGGTGATCCGCAGCCCATAATTTGTCTGGGAGGTATATTTCAGCCTACATAATGCAATTACACCACAAAAGATCACCTCCTTGATGATCAGATGCAAGAGAGGATGTTTTTGGTTTAAAACAAAAAGAATCTGCTTTAAGGACTTGATAGAAGCATAGGTACAACCTTCGGTGTAACCGCCGGAAAGACAGCAGCTTCACAGAGAGGCAGAATCAGGTGTTGTTGCAGCTGCATGGGGATAGCCGTGATGCCAGCCAACGAACGAGTGTCGCCTTCTGACTGAGGACTATCCAGAGGAAGGTGTTTGTGGATTGTGTAAGTTAATGCGTGACTATAGCACTGAGGAAGTGGGAAAGCGCCTCACTGAATCTGAGTCATTCAACATGCTTCAAATTCGTTCATCCACTGAAGTGCACTGTCCTGCCTTGAATCCCTGCTTGCCCCTTCAAATAGGTGCCACAGGAAAAGTTGGTTCCCTTTTCAGCAAGTGCATCAACTGTTGACACTGAATGCCGAATCGTCACAAACCAAAGCCACTCATCAATAGGAACTCAAATGCTCCATTTGAGTGTGTGGCAGTGCCATTCAAATGTACTTTACTGAGAACATAATTTTTGCATTTAAAATAGTCTTAGCTGCTAACAAAATGAAAAAAACTACTCCTCTTACATCGCCCTTCACACACACGCACACACTGACAGCTGTGTCGCCTGCCAGACTTCGTAGCACTGACTTGCCAACACGCCACCCCCGACACTGGTGTGCATCTTCTGGAAGACTGCAAGCACGTCACCTCTCCGTGAGAGTGTGGAGGAAGAGATGGTGTGAGGCGAGCACTGTGATAACTGAGCTATAAATGCTATGTGATTCAAAGCACAACTCGATTTCTTCAGCTGCGAATGCTGGAGCTCGAACGATAGTTAGCGAAAGATTTGAGGTGCTGTGCACTACTTGGGTATCTGGTTCCACTGTTGCATAGTAGAATGCCCTCAAAAGAGCGCACCTCATGACAATTACTTTTTAGCTTGCAGAAAAGCTTGTACTAATAGGTATACAAAGAAGCGGTGATGCTGTTGAGCGTCGTAGTAAGGCGATTTGGTGTNAATAGGTATACAAAGAAGCGGTGATGCTGTTGAGCGTCGTAGTAAGGCGATTTGGTGTCTTTGTAAATTGGTGTGCTTGCAGCAACGTGAGTGGATAGAGGACATTACCTCAGCTCCTTTCGATCAAATAAATTCGATTTGAGGGCTCTGAGCTTATATGCTATCAAGGTGTGGTTAAAAGTGCCAATTCTATAATCCAAGTCACTCTTCTATGTTTGACTGTCGCCATGCAACATTTGCTGCGCTATTTGGCTGGCAGGTAAATGGGTTTCTATGAATAAACAAGTACGTAAAAGTGAAGAACAGTACGACCTAATTTCAAAGCTGTGGTAACAAATTGAAAAAAAAAATTTTTTTGCCATAACCAAGTCCATTAAGCATAGTCTTTGTTGCATTCCTCAAGCGTAATTGTTAGTGGTATTCAGACTCTCATCATCAATCCGCCTCTATCCATCCACCTATCCACCTACCCCTCCATCCATCCTGTATCCATCCATTCTGTATCCATCCATCCATCTCTATTTTACTGTATAGCTGTCAGCAATGACTGCTAAAGACCATTAACTGACTGCCAGTGATTGCGGGATAAACATGACGTGGCCTTTCCACCAATGCATTATTGCAGGTGAGGAGGTATCACATCATCACACACCAATTCAATTGCAGACAGACCCTTCTAAAGCAAAAGTAGGTAGGAGATTTCATTGGTTTCCTGCTTTATGCACTGTAGTCCTTATTATCACACACTCGCTCTCCACTCAGCCCCTTTTCATGAATGCTACAGTCGAGTGAGCTTTAACCTCTGCAGAACAGATGCACCAGCAATTCGCGTTCCATCAAATGCTTGATGCGGATTGCAGCATTGTTATGGAGTGCGTCGATGTATGAATCTGTTAACAGGCAAATTAAGGGTGCTAGAACAACTGTGTGATTGGATAATTGCAGAGCACTCAACACTGCCTCCTTGCTTCCACTTTAATAATGAATAGAAAAGCTTATGAATTCCACCGCAGTACAACAGCACATGCTTCAAACTTTGAACGAATTAGAACAAAATGGCATGGGTGACTCTACAATCGTCTAACAAGCGCTCTCTCTTCCCCTGAGACTACATGTTAAATTGTCCATCTCACTGCAGTCGTACAATTTGTCTCAAAGAGTTGATATTTCATTTCAGAGCTGAAGCATTCACTTCGGTAGTAACTTTGCAACCTCAGAGCTATAAATTTCTTACTTTTCGCTCAAAAGTACACGAACTATAAAAAACAATGCAAAAACATTCCCATTACTAAAGCAGCGAAGCCAATCCCAATGACACAATATATAGTGATCCAAGTTACTGACATGCATACGACATGTGGCTCATCGGAGTGGGGTCCAGCGAATCCCTTGGGTCGAAGCGAATCCATGGGAATGTGAGTGAAACATCAAGCGCTGTCTATTGCACACACTGTTACGCCTTGCCACCAGGCATAGAAGGCTGCTGACCAGACCAGGTCAGTTATGTGAGGATTTGTTGTGTGTGAGCCATGAAGTGTGGCCCTTAAGCGAGACTGATGAATAAACACCACTGGCATTGTGGAATCACAGATGGAAGAGAACCAGTGCCCGTGACGCATAACTTCACATGACTTGACTAGCGTCGGTTATTTCCTTCCGGATCGCACAGCACTACATCGCACTATATTGCATCCATGGAGCTGCGAAAGCACTACCGACTCTGCTGCTACACGCAGCCGCTGGCATTGTGGTAATTGCATCCATTCCACCCCGATATCAGCACTTTATTGCCTCCTTTCATTTTAAGTGCCAATGTGGATCACCTACTTCCCATCTCAATTGGTCTTCGACTATGGTCCGAAGCCGTGCAGCACACTTTTGCGTTGGAGCCGTCCGTTTTTCCATAACCGTTGACTGCTTCCCAATACGGAGCATGCATTCAGGGGAAAAGTGAATAGATGAGTGGGCGGATACATACGATTTGGACAATAGAGGCACAAAAGCATTGCTTACCATACTTGGTTGGATAAATGGATGGAATGAAGCAATGCGAAATTGGTGAGCCTCGGTCAAATGTGCTATTCAGGCTTGAAGGACATCCAGTAAAAAGAAGCTTACTCAAATCTCATAGCTTTTTAATCCCACACCCCGATATGGCATTAAAGAGTCCAAGTGTATTAGCAACATATCCAATAATTTATGGCTTTTACATTGGAGAATTTTTAAGTATACACATTATAAAGCAGGGAAATCGACATTGGTCATGGAAAGATGGGGTGTATTATAGGCTTTGGGATGGGTGGGCGAACTGTACCATGCAAAAATGACCGAGAGCTGGAAAGAAATCCAATCCAATCCAATCCATCACGTCAATTACCCATCCGCAATTCACTGGCTTCGTTTTTTCTCAATATTAAGAAAGTGTATAAACCAACATGCAAAAACGCCGCCAAAATAAATAAGAATAATGGCCATCAATAAAGTCAGCACATATAGACCCGAAGACATGGAAGTAAGCGGAATGGGAACCAAAGGGTAGGAAAAGGTAAAAACAAACCACCACATAACCAGGACTGTGAGGAGTAAGACGGTGAATTCGAAGATGGAGAACAGCCATGCCTGACGAATAAAGAGGCTGCGATCATAACCCGTGTTGGCCATCTATTACATAAATCGTAGATTATCTTTGTTAGATCCCGCGTCAATCAACTATCAAATCTCACTCATAGACTAACCTCTTCATCATACTTTATAATTATCTTGCAGATTCTCTTCGAAAGGCACAAAACCAAGGCGAATAGGAAACCGATTGTGATCTAATCTGTTATACCCTGACAAGCGTTGACAGGATTGACTGCTACAGGTCTGCAGAGCACTTGCTCATCGAAAATCTTGGTCCTATCACCACACTGAGAACTATGTGCTACTGAACACTACAAATCTCTTCTCAGGAATATAATAAGGCGACTCATTCGACCATCGCTTGCTATTACGTGAGGAAGTACCACAGAATAAGAGTCAGAAGCAATCGCAAAAGAAACCTCTTATCAAAGTGGCGGAAAAACTATGCTGTCGTATACCGAGAAAATCGGCGCAAGCGGTGCGCAAGCATCATTTGAAGAACCTCGTCCATGAGCACACGTAATCTTTGATTCAGTAGTGACTTCAAACATGGATTGAGGCATGCCCTAAATAACTGCTGTAAACTTGAATTATAGATTTGAATCGAGGGTGGGGAGAACGTGGACCGAGGCATCCATTTCACTCTTTGAGTGTCTGCGGCGCCTTGATTAGCCTACACTGCTGTTCTAAACACGTAAGACTTTCTGTTCAATGAAAAAAAGCAAAGAAATTACATTCCTGGCGCGCTTTCAGCCACATGCCACCCGCCATAGCATGACAAAATGACACTAAGCATTAGTTAAATATAATAATTCTCTTGTCTTGCATTTCGGAAGAAAAGACATGTCGGCTTGGAGGAAACAAATAGTGCATAAGTAGCCTGATGTTATGTTGCATTCTTTTTTTTGTTAGACTTCTATTGCATGAATTGCGGAACAACTTCGTTTAGTCATATGCTTGCCTATTGCCACACTTCATTTAAAAAAATGACATCATTATTCTACACATTAATGATACGATAGATTCACACACAAAAGTTTTGAGTCTAAAAAGAATAGGAGGACAAATACGGCTTATCTAATGCCTTCTGAGTCCAACTCGGCCTACACAGATGTGGAGTCGGAATGTTTCGCTCATCCATCTGCTATCAACGTGCAATGTAAAAAATGCGCACATTATTTATATCCCATTTACCTAGTCAGAACTGACCAATGAAGTATATCTCATTGTAATCATGCAGTGGCTTTGAATCAACTTTTAAGTTATGATCAGAGCTCACTCAGACATTTCTAATCATCTTGCTTTTTCATTCTGCAAACCATTTCTACTACAATGCAGTTTTTCTACACACACCTTGCCTGGTTTCGCAATGATGTAAAAGAATTAATACACAAAATAAACATGTATGAAAGTATATATCCAGTAATGCTTTTCCCGCATGATTAGGAAAGATAGCTCTAATGAAGTTTAACTTGGCTGCAGACTTTAAAATTCAATGGAATCAGGTATGTTACAAGCGAAATCTGCAAACCATAACCAGGTTAAGACTTGGGTATTTATTGCAAATTATGTAAGCCTAAACATTACCATTTAACTTCTTTAAAGTACATCGTCAACGACCACACAATTTCATAAAATATTTCGTCCTGCCTTTTTTCATCTCAACATTATTTCTCACGGCGTCTTTCACATTAATCATATCTTTAAAAGCATTACCAAGCAAATGAATGTTAGCAACGATTGGCAGCTACAAATCAATGTAGCCAGGCAAGGGCGATGCAAAAAAAGGCAGATATCATAAAATAAACTGTAGCTGAAGAGGTGCAAACACTCTGGAAGTTGCAGTGAATGCCAAACTCAATGCATCGGTGAAAAAAACTGCTACAAACAGAAGACCTGCAACCTATGGCTATGTTCAGCTTTGATTCCTTATCAAAAATATTTATGTTTACACCACCGTTCAACGAAACGAAAGCATGCCGACGACTACTAAATCTAGAAGTGATTGCACGCCTAAACAAACATTTTAAATAAACATACCTGGTTGTTTTTATCTCAGTATTTTTCCTAATAACCGTTTGTGGTATCTGCCCGCGCCTAAAGCCTGTTCTAAACTGCGCCCAGTCTACGATTATGAATGGAGTACGTGAATTTGGAAGCACAAACAGTTATGCAATCTACTCAGTCAAACAAACCTAGAGTCAGTTATGGCAGCTTTGTTTTTAAATGCAGTGGAGTGCATTGATGCATGGTCTTCAGGAATGTGCGCCTAAATAAGCTCGGTCAATGTATGCCACGACCTCTTTTGGGTAGAGCGATGAAAATCCAAAATGCGTTGCAGTAAAAGATTTATGTAAAGCCTTTTGTCGTCAGTGGGTGCTTAACATTGGTATAAATTGTGGCATTCATCCTCACTGATGAGCATGGGCTTAGCATTGCTACTGACTCCAAAGAAGAACGAGAAATTTTGTCTCCTGTGCAGTTTGATCTTGTTGTTGCACCTTTTTGCTAGAATAAACAAAAAGCAATCAAACAGCTAAGTAACTGTACTTTCTTTGCAGTCTTTTACGGTTCTGACATTAAAGCTTAAATATCGCATGTGCCATAATTTAAAGGCACTTCCTACATGCAATGTCAATACATTTTCCTAGGGCCCAATCCCACTTCTTCATATTTTGGAAGAAATTCTCCACCGGTAGGTGGCGACAATGCCACGTTCACTCTCTTTCACTCTGCCCCTCTGGTCTTCGAACCGTCTAAACGGATGAGATGGCCCGACAGACGCACGTAGTTGAGCTTGAGGTGGGGGATGTACGAGTGCTGGACTATTCTCCACCTTGGAGCTTTTCGACGACTTCGCTATTGGAGGTGAGACATCACCGGACGCTTCTGGCCCGAATGACCTGGTTAAACTATATATGCATTAGAACATCCCAGCATTAGTAAATGAAAATGAGACATTTCGGCTAGAACAGAGCTGTGAGCCTTTGAACTGCCCAGACATGTAACCATGGCAACAAAACTTGTTGTTGTTGCTGCAGCTACAAGTCTACTTAACAACTTGTGAATGCGAGAGCGGACAACTGGCTATGGATAGCACCGGGGAACATTGGAAGTAGCGTTCCACCCAATTACTCAAGCATTTTCATGTCAAGCAGATTTTTCGCCAAACAACACCTCCATTGAACGAGCGTTGCTATGACACCGTGAAAAGACCTGCAACCTATGGCTATGTTCAGCTTTGATTCCTTATCAAAAATATTTATGTTTACACCACCGTTCAACGAAACGAAAGCATGCCGACGACTACTAAACCTAGAAGTGATTGCACGCCTAAACAAACATTTTAAATAAACATACCTGGTTGTTTTTATCTCAGTATTTTTCCTAATAACCGTTTGTGGTATCTGCCCGCGCCTAAAGCCTGTTCTAAACTGCGCCCAGTCTACGATTATGAATGGAGTACGTGAATTTGGAAGCACAAACAGTTATGCAATCTACTCAGTCAAACAAACCTAGAGTCAGTTATGGCAGCTTTGTTTTTAAATGCAGTGGAGTGCATTGATGCATGGTCTTCAGGAATGTGCGCCTAAATAAGCTCGGTCAATGTATGCCACGACCTCTTTTGGGTAGAGCGATGAAAATCCAAAATGCGTTGCAGTAAAAGATTTATGTAAAGCCTTTTGTCGTCAGTGGGTGCTTAACATTGGTATAAATTGTGGCATTCATCCTCACTGATGAGCATGGGCTTAGCATTGCTACTGACTCCAAAGAAGAACGAGAAATTTTGTCTCCTGTGCAGTTTGATCTTGTTGTTGCACCTTTTTGCTAGAATAAACAAAAAGCAATCAAACAGCTAAGTAACTGTACTTTCTTTGCAGTCTTTTACGGTTCTGACATTAAAGCTTAAATATCGCATGTGCCATAATTTAAAGGCACTTCCTACATGCAATGTCAATACATTTTCCTAGGGCCCAATCCCACTTCTTCATATTTTGGAAGAAATTCTCCACCGGTAGGTGGCGACAATGCCACGTTCACTCTCTTTCACTCTGCCCCTCTGGTCTTCGAACCGTCTAAACGGATGAGATGGCCCGACAGACGCACGTAGTTGAGCTTGAGGTGGGGGATGTACGAGTGCTGGACTATTCTCCACCTTGGAGCTTTTCGACGACTTCGCTATTGGAGGTGAGACATCACCGGACGCTTCTGGCCCGAATGACCTGGTTAAACTATATATGCATTAGAACATCCCAGCATTAGTAAATGAAAATGAGACATTTCGGCTAGAACAGAGCTGTGAGCCTTTGAACTGCCCAGACATGTAACCATGGCAACAAAACTTGTTGTTGTTGCTGCAGCTACAAGTCTACTTAACAACTTGTGAATGCGAGAGCGGACAACTGGCTATGGATAGCACCGGGGAACATTGGAAGTAGAGTTCCACCCAATTACTCAAGCATTTTCATGTCAAGCAGATTTTTCGCCAAACAACACCATTGAACGAGCGTTGCTATGACACCGTGAGCCACGGTGACATGGACAAAAAGGACAAATTAGTGGTGCTCGATTGTTGGTGACATATTGTGAAATAGATCCCCAATTAATGCATGCTGAAATGGACGAACCTCGAATGCGCGGGGGAAGCACCAACCTTCGGTTGGATCAGGAAAAGCGCAATGCCGATGAGTGACAAGGGGTGGTGAAGTCAATCACTTGCACCTCCATTTCAGCCTCCTGACTAGCTTTTGTCAAAAGTTAAAAATAAAATCACACCAAGCTGTTGAGATATCTGCGTGCCAACACTCGAACATGTCAAAAGTGAAGACCAATTTAGGTATCTCTTTCTCGCATCGTTACTTTTATATATTGCAGCCACCCTCGGAGCGTAAACTGACCTTTGGTGACAACCAAACCACTTCATTGGGAAACAGTTCAAGCCTTGTTCTTTAAATTTCNACCTCGGAGCGTAAACTGACCTTTGATGACAACCAAACCACTTCAGTGGGAAACAGTTCAAGCCTTGTTCTTTAAATTTCAAAAAAAACTGACAAACTTGTTAAAACTGTCCTCATACTGGTGAGCACATCGCATCCCCCGATTATGCATCCCCGTCCACTGCCGGACACGGGGCATCACATGACCCAACAACTCTCCATGGCTTCCACCAATCTAATTGGTGAAGGCCGACCCAGGGTGAGGCGAGTTAAGTACAGAACAATGTCCACTGCTTGCGTCAGCTACTCTTTTCGCGCGACCACAGAAAGCTGCTGACCAAAAGAGTACAGTCATACGTCAAAACCCTCTTTCCCTCCCTCCCTCCTGACACTCGCATGCACGTCCGACCCCTAGGTAAGATCGACCACGGAACGATACAGACAGTCTGTAAACAGAGAGACAAGAACCACCACAAGTGACTCACAACTTCGCTACACCTCCAACTTCTCCTTCAACCCAGCAACCACGATCATGCGTTGACGTTCATCAGCTTCTCCCTCTCCATGACAATAACACCACTCCCTACACACCCAGTTGCCACAGCACAACCAGTTCTGCCAGCCTCGTAGTGACACTTCCATTCAATCACCCTCCACGGCACACCACCTTGGCACCTCCATCTCAGATTGCAATGCCATTCGCCTGACATTCACCTCAGTTAGCCACTGGCTGCACCACTCAGCCGTGCAAGCCACTTTCACGTCGTAGTCGCCAAGTCTCCATGCAGTGCACAACCCACCTACCCACGCACAATGCTTCCACCGACCACTTCCCGTCTCACCAGCGCTGATCGCAGTACCTCGCATGCAGACATGCGGACATGCAGCAGGGGATGCGCTCACGATTGAGCATGGCACAGACAGACGCATACTGCTCGGGAGCGGAGGTAAAGAAGTGTTGAGTAGATCGAGAGTGCTGAATCCATAGATCAAGCCATCAGATGCTCCGTGGGAAGGAGCTCCCTCAAGCCTTGCAGCTCCCCAGCCTTACACACTAGCATGGAATCAGAGGGTCAAAACACTCTTGCGTAGCATTTCAAAATTTTACTTTTGCAATCGCCTTCGATTAGAGAAGGGTGGCATGGATCATTGGTGCTGTCATGGGTGGACAAACAAAGCAATCCAGAAATGACTGGGACCAGGAAAGACATTCGGCAGAAAACGTCACATCGCCATTCCCTCTTTCCTCCCCCTCTTACGCCATCGAGAATATAGTGTCCCTTGCATAAACTATGCAGCAATTTTAATATGAGAAAGTTCGAAGAATATGCTAGCAACTACACAACAAATTTGTAAAAAAAAAAAAACCACTTACTTCTGCCTTCAAGTGGTAAAACATTCGGTAGATGCGAAACGGAATAGCAGGATGAATTGAAAAACAGGTCAGACATGGATGGACATGGGACGAATCGTCAGAATTGAATGGATAGATGAAAAGATGCATAAATGGAAGGAAGGAGGGAAGAATTGGAGCACC